>CANXYI011586765.1:0-10005 GCA_948208565.1 Hura crepitans | reverse complement strand
TACATACATATATTAAGTTTAATTGAAGAATTATGTTAAGTGTGTAAAGGTGTATATGTGTGTGTGTGTGTGTGTGTGTTATATGAATATAAAAATGTTAATAATTAATAAATGGACTAAAAGATATTTAGAATAATAATTGAGAAAGAAATTGCTAATAATAATAATAATAATAATAATAATAAATAAAATAAAATAAAATAAAATAAAATAAGATAAAATAAAAAAATTCTTTAAGTTAATAAATGAAATGGAAAAATATTAGTGTGTGACTTTATTATCAACGTATTGATTTAAATAAATAGATAAATATTTAAGACAATAATTGTATATATGGGTTAAATAAATAGACAATTGAAATCATATATGTATGTCTATATATATAGTTCAAGTGAATTATTAAATAAATATAATATGATATTATTGTATAATTGTCAATTGTTATAAATGATTTTTATTGTAAAATATAATTTATTTGTTTAAGTAAAAATGAAATTGATGAATGAGAATAAATATGGGTAAATAAACAAATGTAAGATAATTAATGGAAAGTAATGGATAATTATAATAATAATTGAGAGTAATGTATAAAATTTATTATAGATAATTTAATGACATTGATTAAACAAAAATCAATAATATAGTGTTAATGATTAATAAAGAGAAATATGGGACAATAAAAGAATCATGGGACAAACTCAAGATTTAACTTAGTTACATGAACAATAAATTTAATGACCTAGTATGGTAATAAGTAATGAGGATTTTATAGTACAAGAAAAAAAATTGAAGAAAAGATGAAATATGTTCATGATTATAAATCAATAACATGTGGTACATGATAAAAGAAATATAATGAGATATGAATTAATCATTATGATACATACTCATGATATAATGTTATTGCATGAATTATATAAGGTATACATCGTAAAAGATGTATGATCCAGTGAGATCATATATGTTATAAAAGTGATGGCACCCCAAGTATGCCCGAAAAGTATTCACAATATTCTATGAATATGAATAGTTAGTAATAATGGTATAAATGATTATTTAAGGACAGGTGGGAATTCTAAAATTTGTACAATGTAAATGATGCAAGTAATTAAAGTCAATATTAATAAAATGTGAGTAAGGCCCATATGAGTTAGAAAAGTACATTAGATAGGCCAACCAATCACCTAGGGAATAGAGCAGCTGCTAGATATTTGGTATCATTTTTTATATGGGTGAAGCCCCCATTAAATCCATTAAGGCCATCGCAAATACACATATCATACATTAACATAATCCTTTATATATTGATATGTCATGATTATTTAGCAGGTGCAGCCATGAGAAGGTCCATTAGAACCATTACACATATATTCATACAGGTGCAGCCGTAGTAGATGTTTATTTGGATCACTGCACAATTATTGATAACCCATTATACTGGTGTAGTAGCCGTTAGGTCCAAAATGTGGACCACTACACACCGTTATCCCTTTAGCATAGTACTAAGTTTCTATCTATCAAATATGAGCTACCTAAATTAATAAGTTAATAAAAATTGGGAGATTAATAAAAGAGGTTTTAATGATTGAACAAAGAACATTGTATGATTAACTCGTATACAGAATAAAAGTTATTTGATCTCATTCAAGCTAAGAGAACTATAGTGACAAGGGTAATATATCTAAGGAAATTAATGTGCTAAATTATGATAATTATTTATATGCAAGAATTGTTAAAAGAATATGAACAAAAGCATCAAGTTAAATAAATAACATATGATTTTTGCAGTGTGAGGTCATTAATGTAAGAAATGATTAAATTGTATTATGTCAGTTTGTGAATGTAATACATATGTAAAGAGAATATGTGTATAAGAATTGATTAAAATGTTAATAAGTATCATACAAGAATATTGTTTATACTAATCACTATGGGAATAATGAACTACATTTATATTGTTAATTAGAGCAAGGGAAAAATTATTTATGTTGTGTGGTTATATGTTTGCGTTGCTGAGTGTACATCAAACTTGATATATTATAAGTATTTATATGTTATGTAATAAGACTTTTATAAATTCTTAATGTTAATATATTAATGATGCATGCTTGTGTGTTGCATGTTATACATATATTTCATTGAATACACCATTAAGCAACATTGCTTAGCATACTAGCTTTGCTAGTGTATGGGTAGTAGACATGAGTTTAAGTAACAACCTCAAGCTAAGCAATGCAGATTATTGAGTTTCTATTTGGCATCACATGTGAACAGGTGAGTAATGATAGTACATTGGCACTCATGTATATGTGAAGATATTAGGCCCTAGATTATATGATTATATATATGTATTTGTAGTTAATAGTAGTAAGATAGTTAAGTTAGTGCAATGTCTTTCATTCAAATCCAGCAATCAAATTGGGTAAGAGATATTACTTGTGACAACTTATATCCGAACCAGCTATCAATTTGGTATTACTCCAAACATCCATCTCATGTATTCATCTTCATACACTTTATCCACATAGACATATAATACCATCCATATGTATACATCATAATTCCTAAACATAATGCCCATATACATACACATACATGCATGGCCATATTTCACATACTATCAACATACGATGTTTTCATCCATCTAACATCTTAACTGATTTTAACATGCATTAATTCCAACATTAATCATTATTAATCCCATTCATAAGTTTAATTATGCATTTATCACATAAACATCATTAATGGCATATTATGGAATAATTAAGGCACAATTAAATTTCCACAATTTATGTCAATTACACATACCAAGAGAGTTAAAATGCACTCTCAAGAACCTTCTACACCTAGCTCTTCCCTTTGTCTCAAGTTTTGTTGATTTTCTCAACTGCCCATTATAGATTCAATAATTAAAAATTCATAATAAATCATACAGAGACTAAAACAAAAAAAAAACCAACTACATAGACATGACCTTGGAAACCTAGGAAATATAGAAAAAATATTAGAATTCAAAAAATCTTACCCGATTAATCTCGAGTTACTATTATCAAGGTAGAAAATGTGTCTAGAGGTCTCAGGGCTCAAATGGAAGAAAATGGAACAAATTTGGAGTTTAGAGGAGCAAAAATAGCTCCTCCCCTCTCTTTTTTAGGCATTAGCTGCTAATCTTGGGAAAGAGGCACTATTCCTCCTTTGACTAGCATTTGACCCTTTATATTAGCTAGTTTTTTTTTTCAATTTTTCTTACCTTGTTTTTAACATCCAAAAGTCCCATAATTGTCCATAAATCATGCCTTAAATAGTAATGCTTACAAATCACAAAAAAATGATTAAAAACACAATTTTTAAGATTACCAAATTTTAGTAAAAATACTTTCCAATCTCTAAAAATTCTAATTCTAATGCCAATAGGCTAATTAGAATTTTTGAGTATTAGGTTGTATTAATCCAAGAATTTTTTGAGTAACTTTTTGAATATTTTATGATTTAGCTAAAACTAGATCACTATTCACGTGACACTATAGTAAAACTTTTTTGCATTTTTAACCAACTAAATGACTTCAGTTTGGTTTCAAACTTTGCCCAAAATTATTGTATCATTAATACTTTCACTCAGTTGCTTCAGTGTATCTCAGATCTTAAGAATACTATTCACATCTTGGGAAAGTACTATTCATAAGTCAAGATTTTTTGGGTGTTACAAAGTTCCTCAATAGGCACATTTAAATCATGGAATTACTTCAACTAGCAAACATATAGTTGCATATAGAAATTTTCATTAGTAAACTCTTACCTATTCCATTTGGCTAATTCCACTGGCTCATGCACAATCAATTTCGGCCATATACATAAGTACCTGTATACTTGAATTCCTCCCGTAGGTATAATTAGAACATGCATTTATTTTAATTAACTGCTAAGTACTTACACATACCATCCTATGCTATTATACACATATATAACTCATTACTTGCATAAACTACACACTTTAATTTCACACATTCTCAATTTAAGCAAATATTATTTAGGTATACCTACTAATGGTATCCAATTCACCAATCAAAGTTCCTTATGATATCTTATTTATCTAAAACTACAAACATGTGCAGCCATTAGATTATGTTTATCACATCATCATATTTTTCCTATTATCCAATTATATTCTTATTTTTGCCTAGCTCTTCATTTTCATATAAGCGCATAGACACATTATGTATATTTGTACGTTACTTACTTAAGTTAATAAATCACTTTCATTTTATCTAAAGTTATATGTATATTGAACTAATATATTTACCATCATATTAATTACACATCAATACAATAATATGTTTAAGAGACCTCATAATTACCTTACAAGCTTTATCATTCCATTAAATATATAATGTATTTTCATTTATGAATAATTCCCACATAAAAACATCCATTCCTAGCTATCTATTAGGAAATAAACATCTCATTCACAAAATCCTCATTTAACCATGATAAGTATATATATAGACTTTTAATTGTGTTAAATATGCACATCATAAGTTAGTACTATTTGAAACATGCTTAATTACATGTTTTTAGTCATAAATCCAACTATTCATGAAAGGACCTTAAAAACAAAACCACCTTCTAGAGAATTTCGACTAAAAAAAATAGACCATTGCCTTAACTTAAAGTCCTTACATTACTTTTATGAATTTAACAATTTTTTCTCATATAAGAATATGCATTACCATGACACAATTTTCACATCTAAAACACGCACAAATATATATATTTCAACTAGCCTATATGAACATACACATACACTTAATACTTACTCATTAATCAACTCATTTAAACATATCACACCAATATTATAAACCAAGCATTATTTTGGTCAACATACATATGTCGCTCCTATTCACCAATTTACATAATATACATGCTTATAAATTTTCTAACTCCATTCGGCTAAAAGGACAAGCACACACCTCACTTTTTGTTTCATTTATTCATAAATCAACTTCATACATGTGATGCACATTAAATTACTATATACATGTAGCAAATCCTCATCAAAATAAACTTAAGCATAACATAAACATAGTAAAAAATACACACACACATTAAAATTTTGAGAATTATGAGACACACTTACTGGTTAAACCAAATTTTTTTCTTTAGCTCAACAATCTTCTTTTTGCCTTGTTCCTCTCGAAAAATTCGATCTATCCCTTATATCCAAAGTACTCAAATCCTCAAAATAACTAATCAATGTTATTATTTAAAAGTAAACACCAATTGCACCTCTAATTGATTAATTGAAATCATGTTGAACACTAAGAAGAATATAAAACACAAAATTCTTAACACTCACTTGAAATTATACTTTCCCCTCCTTATCTTTCCATAATAAAATTCTTCACAATCAACCCAATTAAAAGCTCAATTAAATCTTTTAAACAACTAGTGGAAATATTTAAAACCCTATAAAACTATAAAATCTAAAATATATCGCCTTCCTTCAAAAATCATTCTTCCCTTTTCTTCTCGCATTTTTTTATTTTCCTTCAAATTAATCCTCTATTTCATTTTTTATAGTTTGTAAAGTTGATTAGAAGGTTGTTAATTAAAGCTTGCATTGTAACACCAGTAAAACACTATTTCATGAATAGTACCTCCGAGGCATGAATAGTGATTCACGGGGAGCCGAGGACTATTGTGATAGTAAAAAAAGGGGAGTACTAGTCATAAAACTTTGACAGGCCAAAAAATAAGGAAAACAAATAAATTAAAACTTTTAGTAGAACAAATAAATCATTTTAGACTAAGAACTAGTGAATAGTGACCTTAGATGAGTTTATGCCAAGGCAGCTTTGGGATGTGCCCGAATGGACCCAAAAGTACCATACCCTATGGCTCCAAAATTCCAAGGAGACCATTGGTGAAGGAATTTTAATATTCTGAGGTCATTTGATATATATTTGGAATTTTTAGATTTTACAAGTGAATAGAAACCCTAGTTACCGTTGGAGTTTTGACTTGAAATTTTATAGGGCCTTTAATGGGCATTATCAAGGATTTTTAACACTAAAATCATGATTTTTGGAGGTCCAAAAAAAATTATTTTGAATTTCAAAATTTGAAAAGAAAATCATATTAAAATGGACCATTGGATTGACACGTGGAATGGTTCGAGCCATCCACCCTCTTAATAAAAAAGCCCTTTACACATGTGTAAAAGATTTTATCTTCCCCTTTCCCCCATAAGACTGATGCTATTGCCATACACCCTGTATTTTTTTCCTTTTCTCTCTCCTCATATACCCAAACCCATCAATTTTTATATGGTTTTTGACCTCCATTATCCTTTAAAGCCTTTTTAAATGATAGAATTGAGAAAAAGAGGCTAGTAAAATAGACATAAGCTAAGGGTGAATAGTGCCATTTTTTAGTGTAAGTGTTTTTATTTCACTTTTTATTTTTGTTTTAAGTAGTATTTAAGTGTTCTAAGAATAACCATGGTGATAGATTTTGATTTGGAGTTAAGTACAATTTTTGTGAATTTTTCTAAGCTTTATGTCTGTATGTTTTAGGTCAAGAAGGAAAGGTTGGTGGGGGAAGCCATCTAAGGGAATAAAGTGGTGAATAAAGGTGTTCTCGCACCTTAGGTATGTGAATTTAATGTAATTGATGTGTGTCATGATGTGTGTGCATGTATGTGTGCATGTGAGTGTGAATGAAAATGTTAGATTTTGTGTATGTGTGCATGGTTGATGTAAATTGGTTGTGTGACTATGTTAGCATAATAAAGTAAAGCTTATGTGCATGATTTGTATGGAAGAAATACATGTGTATGTGTGTATTCTTGAAGTGGTCAAATGGTGGCCATGTTGGCTATGGAATATGTATGTGTGTATGCCATGTATGAGAAGTACCTCTAAGCTAGGAATTAGACATAGAAAATGCTTATAATGTGAAATTGATGAGAGGAAATAAGGTATGGTAAATGTGTGTTTTAAAGACTAAAATATGTTAGTGTGTGCTAAGTGTATAATGAGTGTGAAAATGATCATTCTTAGTGTGAAAATATGGCATGATGAGAATGCATGTACATAAAAGAATTGGATGGAAAAATATATGTAAAGTTAATGACAAACATGCAAGTGAAAATGAGGACAAGTTATGGCATTAGTAGTGATATTGAATTATGGAAATGGTACTGAGGATTGTGTAAACTATCAATGGAATTAAGATGAATGGTTTCATAGTGACAACATGAAAATGGAAATTTTGAAAATGACCAAATTAATAGTATTTTACTCGTAAAAGGACCCGTAACAAGGCAATGTGCTTAAGTGCCAGTGTGCACCTGTGTGATAGAATTTGGTAACTGCATGATTGTTAAGAAATGACCTATAACTGTGTTAATAAAATTAGTAATAGTGATTGGCCCATATCAGTTAGACACCTACTGGATAGGTTAACTATTCAACTAGGAAGTTAGCAGCTACTAGGCATTTTGGTCCTCTTAGGCCATTGCCTACATCATTGAGATAACAGGTGCAACCGCCAATGTTCTATGATAAACCCTGCACACCTAGCTATTGGGAGGTCTATATGGGCTAATCCTTGCTACACTCTGTATCTATGGATATTAGGAGGTCCCACAGGATTGATCCTTATGATTGGGGTGTTAGAATGGAATCCTCCTAGGAATGTGAGAGAGACCTAAAGTTTCCTAGGACTGGCTAGGTATTACAAGAGATTTGTGAAAAGGTTCTCTTTGATTGCAGCTCCATTAACTAGATTGTTGTAGAAGGATGTGAAATTTGCATGGGATGACAAATGCCAAGAGATCTTTGAGAGACTAAAGGTGATATTAATAGAAGCCCCTATTCTTACTCAACCTGAACAGGGGAAAGACTTTGTGATTTACAGTGATGTATCCCAAAATGAACTTAGATTGTGTTGATACAGGAAGGTAAGGTGATTGCTTACGCTTCAAGACGGTTGAAGCCACATGAGAGGAATTACCCCACATCTAACCTGAAGCTATTTGTAATTGTATTTGCATTGAAAGTGTGGAGGCATTACTTGTATGGTGAAAGGTGTTACATCTACACCGACCATAAAAGCTTGAAGTACCTCCTCACATAGAAAGAGCTGAATTTGAGACAACAACAGTGGATGGAGTTAATAAAAGATTATAACTGCCTGATTGACTACCATCCTAGAAAAGCTAATATGGTAGCTAATGCTTTGAGTCAAAAGTTCATAGCTGCTATGAGAGTTATAAATACCCAGATGTAGTACTCTAAAGATAATGCAATCTTAGCAGAATTACAAGTGAAACCTGACTTCAAGCAACAAGTGAAAGAAGCATAGATGCAAGATACACAACTGGTGCAGATGGTAAGTAAAGTCAAAGAGGGGAAGACCATTAACTTTGAACTTAGAGAAGATAGCTATCTTTATTATCATAACAGATCATATGTGCCTAACATATATAAACTGAGAAAACCACTCATAAGGGAAGCACATGAAGCTCCATATGCTATGCGCCTAGGGAGCACAAAGATGTATCTTGACTTGAAGCCTCATTATTGGTGGCCAAGGATAAAGTAAGACATGGCAAAGTATGTAGCTCGATGTCTGACATGCTAGCAAGTAAAAAGCTGAGCATCAGGTTCCCTTTGGATTGTTACATCTAATGGTGATCCCAAAGTGGAAATGGGAGAAAATCACTATAGATTTTGTGATGGCTTACTAATGATAAGGAATAAATGTGATATAGTTTAGGTGATTATGGATAGACTGACTAAGACAACCCACTTCATACCAATTAGAAGGGACTACTTCCTAGATAAGCTAGCATGATTGCATATTGATGAGATTACATGGAGTACTAGTGCCTATAATTTTAGATCGAGACCTTCGTTTTACTTCTAGATTTTGGAAGAAGTTATAAAAAGCTTTAGGTACTCATTTGACTTTCAGTATGGCATTCCATCCATAGATAAATGGATAGTCAAAACAGGTGATACAAGTGTTGGAAGATATCTTACACAGTTGTGTCATTAAATTCAAGGTAAGCTAGGATCAGTATATTCCTCTAGCTGAATTTGCTTATAATAACAGTCACTAGGCTAGTTTAGGTATGACACCTTATGAGGCATTATATAGTAGAAAGTGTAGGACTCCATTGTGTTAGAGTGAAGTAGGTGAGAGTAGACTTAAGGGACCTAATTTGGTCAAAGATGCGAAAAAAATGGTCAGAATTATAAGAGACAAGTTAAAGGCTACAATAGAAAGACAGAAATCATATGCTAACTTTAAGTGGAGAGACATTGAATATGAAGTTGGTGAGAAAGTACTTCTGAAGGTGTCACCCTAGAAAAATACTCAAGTTTGGCAAGAAAGGAAAATTGAGCCCTAGATTCATTAGTCCATATGAGATTGTAGAACATATATGTACCGCCTGACAGTCAAAGTCTTATGAACAGTACCGGTTGGGCCTGAGTAATGTTCCCTATGGTACGGGTCATCATTTCGAGTTCGATGACTGGTGTATTGGTCATAAAACTTTGACATGATTGAAAATAGGAAAAACAAATGAATTAAAAATTTTAGCAAAACCAATAATTAATAATAGGTTAAGAACTACTATTTACAAAGATAAAATATGGTCAGGCCAGGAATGTGCCCAAATGGTCTCGAAAATATTAAACCTTGAATCTCAAAAATTTCACTGAGTATGATGGAGAAAGAATTAGAATTTTCTGAGGCCAATAGATATTTTTTCAGAATATTTTATTCTAGCCGTGAATAGTGCAAAAAGTCAACGATGGAATTTTGAGTTGAAATTTTATGTGGACCTTAGTCCCACTAATTAAGGAATTTTAAAATTGAAATGGGAATTTTTGGACATACAGAGAATATTTTCTGAATTTTCGAAGTAAAAAGTTACATAATGTGTACATAAAGTAATTAGGCCCCATTAGGCCCAATTTAATGGATCCAGCCCAT
>CANXYI011586747.1:0-21468 GCA_948208565.1 Hura crepitans | reverse complement strand
ACAATCAATTTTTTTCACTGTTTTTCAATTTTCTTAACAATCTACTTCTTTTTATTATAAATTTATCTTGCAATAATTAGAACCTACTATGATCTATAAGGCTTATTAATTTGAAACATTTAGCTTAAATTTAACTAATATGCCTCTTTGAAAGGCTATTACAAATTTTTGGGATCTTATAGACTTTATTTTTCACTTTGGTTCAAAAGAACTTTGCCTTTTGGTTGAAGAATTCCAAGTCATACTAGGGTTACACTATCATTATAACCACCCACTAATATTTCCTAACCAACACATACCATATCCTTCCCAATTAATCACAGTTCTTGAGTTAGATCACCTTTAATAATTCCACGTGTTATCATAAAAAGCCGTTAAATTAATTTAAAGAAACTACTATTCTTGAGTGACCATTATAATGTAAGGAGGCTAAATATCATTACTTTCTACCTTATTTGCTAATTCTTACTTGTTAGTTCCTCATGTAAAGCTGATTTCTTGGTGACAAGCTTTTTGCACCAATTTCGTAAGGGTTTCAATTTAGTTCATTTGATTCTAGCCAAAATTTTACTTGGTTTACACAAGGTAAGTCATAACTCCATATTCATTTTGATGGTAGCTTATTACTACTTCTATTATTGCTTCAAGAGAAATTAAAGATTTCCTTTTTAAGGATAGCTTATAGGGATATCAGCCAAGATTTACCATAGCAGATCATGTTGTACACGACCTAATAAAGGATTAGATTATATTTATGGAAGGAATTATTGATAATGCCATTAAATTGACATGTCTATAGTGGAGATGTTCATGATAACTTTATAATTAATTTAGGTTTTAAAGAGTTTAGCTGGTACAAACTTTTTCTCTTGAGATGTCATTTTGGGAAATGCCAACATATTCTCAGCCTAAGTGAATTATCTACCATGAGAGGTGGTTATTGGGGTATTAATCTTGGTTTATGTGGTCTATATATCTTATTTAGATTTAAATTGATATGGAAGAAGAAGACTAAGGTGAACTCTTAATTACTTTTATTGAATACAAGTTATAGGTGGATTGTTAAAACAAAGATTGAGATCATGTGATTGTTTATCTAGAATTGTTCTAGCTCAAGGTGCCATTAGTAGATTCTCTTAAGTTCCTTTCCCTTTTAGCTTGCTTTAGTATGGTTGATAGCTAAGTTTTTATTTTAGTAGTGATAGAATTTATTTTTCATTCTACTTGCTTAGTTGCACAATCAATCACCATATAATCATCCATAAAAAACCTCTAAGTAACAAGAAAGAGGTTTGAACTTTACCTATTCATTTACACTATCTTATCAAAAAAAAAAAAAAAAACTAGGACCTTATAATGAAAATCGAAATAAACTTGTACATTATTAATTTTAATAATGTAATACATTACTTATTTATTACCAATAAAGGACTTAGAAAAAAATACTTCTTCAAGCAATCCATATTTACTAGTTGAATTTTTTTACCCTCTATACCAGATAACTTTGTGGCACCATTCTTTAAAAGGTGTTTTACCATAAATGGTCCTTCCTAATTAGGTTTGAATTTACCCTTTAGATATTGTAAACTTGGCTTCATTTACTTCAGGATTAAATCTCTTTTATTAATCTTATTAGGTTCAACCCTTTTACTAGAAACCCTTGCCATCCTCTTTCGATAAAGCTAATATGGTATAAGGCTTTTAGCTTCTTTCATCTAATAATGCTAACTCTTTATGCCTATTCTTTACCCATTCTGCTTTAACGATATTAGTTTTAAGTATAGCCCTTAGGGACTTAGTCTTTAACTCTATTGGTAACATAGCTTATGTCCCATATACTAATGTATAAAAAGTTGCTCCCTTTGATGTTCTAATAGTTTTTATATCCCTATAGGGCAAAATGCATCTTTTTAGTCCAATCTTTGTAATTTTTTACCATTTTATCAAATATTTTTTTTATAGTTTCATTTGCAACCTTTACTACCCCATTGGTTTCAAGTATATATGGAGATGACTTATGGTGTTAAATTCCATACCTTTCAAATAGATTCATGGTCTCTTAATGTAGGTGAAAGGGAAATGTACACATATAAAAAGCATTGGTGGAGAGATGGTTTGACACTGGTGACACCTTTCATTTGCCTTTTAGCAAGGACATGATAAGTTCAGTGGACTTTGCTACTATTATTGACAACCGTTATAGTAGGTAGCATATTACCTTCGATGACTACTTATTTTACCCAGCATCTAGTGGGATGACATCACTTTTTTTTCTCGAGTTTTGACTTATGGTGAATGGGAGTAGTGGCATTTACTACTCACTGCTTGTGAAGCTCTAGACCTATATAATCCTTGCTAATTTACTTTTAGAGGTATAGGTTAACCATATTATCAAAGGTTTCTTTCTTGTACTGCTCGGATGCACATCTTTATGAATATTGAGAGTCATTTTTTGCTAATGTTGAGAGACTTAGATGCCATTTCTACTTCGGATTAGAGGCCTCCAACTTTAGGCATGCTATGCATGGGATTAGACAAGAGTTGCCAAGGCATTTTGAAGACATAACAGAGTTTTATAATGGTTGTTAAGGTATAATCAGTTCTTTTTTCTTCTTACTTTATTTATCTTACTTAGTTCTTTGCCTTATTCTCTTGCTTTTGTTTTCCTCTCTTTTACTATAGGTATAAGCTTATGAGAGAGGCATTGTCCCTTATTCTACTATTGCCATAATCCCTCATACTAAGTTCCTAGATTGTAAAGGTTGAACTCTTCCATCACTAGTCAAGAGCATGAAGTTCACTCTTGTCAGACCTACATAAATGATATAAAACATGGTATTATTATTATTGGCTTGTTTATTTTCTTTTGTCACTTCTATCTTATGGTCTTTAATGTTTAACTTTTGTGATTTTAGGTTCATATATATTGGTAGGGATTAGAGATTAATGAGTGGAGTCTCGTGATGAGATCTTTATAAAGACTAGAGATATTTATTAAAAGGTCTATCATTTAGGTGTGGTACTTAGAGAGATCGTGCATAAGTGGCACAGGGGTTCCTATTATAAACCATTTCCTCAGGATCTAATTAAGTCTTATTTAAGCATATATTTCCTTCATATTGAGTTGGTTAAGTAGGGAAGGATTGGTATTTGAGTTGATTCTCTTGTGGATTGACAAGCCAAATATCTTATTTTTGTGAAGAGTTCTTTATTGAGAAAGGTTTGTGTAGCCTTTTTCTATGTTAGCACTAGTATGCTTGACCTTTTTACTTATCTTCCAATTGTTTTGCTTTTGCTTGTGATTTATATATGAATTTTTATAGCTTGTTACCCCTTTTGCTTGTGAGGAGAGTTCTTTTTCTTAACCTCAAGTGGGTTTTTCTTTAATTGCTAGATATTAAGTGATTGGTTGATGAGGCTTAATCTTTATTTTAGCTTTTATGACTATGAGAGATCTCTATGCAGAGGTACAATGGAAATCCCTCACTTGAGCATGTCATTTACTCTTTCTACTTCTAGCATGGTAAGCTTTTCTTTACTTTTTTCAACCAATTCTTCTTCTAAGCATATTTTTTTACCTTCTTTCTTTGCTTTGTAGTATCCAAGAGAGCCTTTGAACTATGCTGATAGACTCATTATTGGCTTAAAGTGTGAGCTAATGGCACAAACCCATAGAGCTAGTGTATGCAATTCCTATTCTATATGTATACATGCTATGTAGGTTTTGAAAATAAGATGCAATTACAATATGCTTTCAATCTATTCTTTTTAGGATGTTATCCAAGGATAGAGGGAGACTATTACACACCTTGAGAGATGGGTTGTCAAAAAGAGGCAACTATATGATGATCAAAAGGCAAAGCTAGAGGTTTGTTAATAGAGTTTGATGGAATAGGGGTGGATTTTAAGGAGGTGATTAGAATCACTCATGTTGCTTCAAGCTTAAAGAGGGATTCTTATGCTACACCTAGTCAATCTCAGAGAAATTCTTCTAATAGTTCTTAGGACTCTTTGTTTTTTTGCTTGTATCTTGTTTTTCTTTGAACTTATGAACAACATTCTTGTACATATTAGACTTTTTTTGAGCAATGTATTTATTTAAATTTGTCATTGCATACAATGACTAACATTGAATAGATTAATTTGCTAACACTGAAAAGATTCTTCTGTATCACTTAATCAATAATCTTGTCATTCTTATTCTCAATTTCTAATGCTTTAATGTTTAACTATTATGTAAGAAGATACCATCATGTAATGAAGCAAAAATACGTGTAATGGTTTAAATAGTTGTGCGATGATTTTAAAGCTCATTAAAACCCTCAATGCAATGGGTTTATAGAAATCTAAGTATGACTCTAGTCTTGTCAATCTATTTTCGATATGATTTTTAACACTTTAAACTTTTAGATGAAATTTACTTTTTCCATAAATTGAATAACATCATACAGTGGTATAAGATATCTGTGCTATTATTTTTAGTGTCACGTAGTTGTACCAAAATTATAAGGGACCTATTGTGTGATGGGTTTTTACAAATTTGAGTTTGATTTGGTTTCTACAATTTTAGTTCCTAATCCAATTTTTATAAGGTTTTTATCATCCAAGAGGCTATATAATGCTTGTTTCAATAAATAGCAATGCATGTCAACTTAAACTTAATATTCTCTTTTATGAATCAAACTTTTTTCATCATGTCTTATAATTTTATTAATATTTTCTTCCTCTTCATTAGCAATTTGTTTGATAATGGTAGTAACATACTGAGAGCCTTATTGGTTTGAGATATTTGGTTTAATTTGAATGAATATGCCTTTCGTCAAGGCTCGTAGTTGCTTTTGGGATGCTAAGGATCATGTCTTTTACTTTGGCTCATAGGAGCTTTAATCTTTGATTTAGGAATTTCAAACTATCTTGGGGTTCTATTATCCTCTTGATCATTCATTGGTTATTCTTGATCCATACATATCATATCAGTTTGAGTCGACTTACCTTTTGGATTGGAGTAACCTCAATATGTATTTGTGTTAACTCAAAATCTATAGATTGGCCTATAGAAGCTTTTATTCTTAAATAATAATCTCAACATAAGGAGGGTGTACATCATTGCCTACTACCTTATCTACCAATTTCTTTTAATTAAACCTTCTAGCAAAGGTGATTTTTCAATAATAGACTTTTTGCATCATCTTTATAAAGGTTTCAACTTGGTTCTATTGATTTGGTTTGAAACTTTATTAGGCTTGGACAATGTACATCATAACCTTACTTCTTATTTCACTTGCAATTTATTATTGCTCCAACTATGGCACCAAGAGAAATTAAGGATATTCCATTTTGAGGAGTACATAAAGGGATATCAACTTAGGCTTTACCCTTATAGATTTATTCACATAAGATGTAATAGAACTAGAGATTAGGTCCAATTTATGGAAGGGCTTATTGATAATGCAATTCAATTTATTTGCCTCTAGTAAAGATTGGATTATATGACTTCTCCCTTTTTTGAGACTTCTATGATCTTGCTAGGCTTAGAAGTGGTCAATTGGTATACAACTTCTTACTTGAGGTGCCAGTTTGGAAAACATCAACATATCCTTGTTCTTAGTGAGTTGTGTACCATGAGAAGTGGTTATTAAGGCCTTAAACTTAGGAATGAGATAATTAGGATACGGCTTATACGTGTAGTCCGAGATATAATTAATATGGAGGAGAAAAATGAGGTTGAATTTTTGACTACCTCGAGTGCTTATAAACCATAGGTATATCACAAAAAAAAGCTGGCATTTTGCGATTGCTCTTTTGGGAGTTACTCAAGTTTAAAGTGCCATCCTTAGACTTGTTTAGATTTTTCCTTTAAATTTTCTTAGATTTTTCCTTTTATTAGATTAGTATAGTTAATAGTTGAACTTTTGATTTTTATAGTGAATATGATTTCATTTTTTTTATTGTTTTGGCCTTAAAGAGTAATGGATGACTTTTTCTTTATATCAATTATTTTGCATAATCAATCATCATATAATCCTCCATTGGTACCTTCTAAATAATAAAGGGAAATCGTAACTTTACCTACTCATTTAATCATCTTAGTCTAAAAAACACTAAGACCTTACAATGAACATTAAAACAAACTTGCATATTATTAACTTTATCAATATAGTATAAAATTTTATTAGCATTATTACTAGCATAAGACTTAAATGAAATAGTTCTTCAAGTGATCTACATTCACTTACTCTTAGAAATAATTACCCTTTATATTAGATAGCTTTGTAGTGCCATTCTTCAAAAGGTGTTTCACAATGAATAGCCCTTCCTAATTGGGTTTGGATTTGCCCCTTAGGTCTTGTAAGTTTGGCTATCTATTTTAAAGCCAAATCTCCTTCCTTAATCTTATGAGGCATAACCTATTTATTGAAAACCATTGCCATTCTCTTCTGACAAAGCTTATTATGGTGCAAAAATCTTAGTTTTCTTTCATCTAATAAAGCTAATTCTTCATATCTACTTCTTTCTTATTTAGCTTTAAGGATATTTGTTTCAAGGACAATGCTCAAGGACTTAATCTTCAATTCTATTAGCAATACTACTTTTTTTAGTTTACCAAAGAATAAGCAGTTGTCCATGTTGATGTCCTAACAATTGTTTTATATCCCTATAAGAAAAAAGGTAACTTTTTAGCCCAATCTTTGTAACTTTTACCTTTTTAGCTAGTATCTTCTTTGTATTTTTGTTTGCCACTTTTTCTGCTCCAATGGCTTAAGGTCTATATAGGGGTGACTTAAAGTGTTGAATTCCCCACTTCTCGAATAAATTATATGTTTCCCATTGTAATTAGACACTATTATTAGTTACTATTATTGGTTTTCATTATACATGAATACAAAAAAACTTGATATATTTATGAAAATGATATAAAGAAAACATATTCAAAAGATTAAGAATTCACAATTAATAAAAAAAACATAGTAGCACTTATGGTGTTTATAGTTAGCTATGAACATATGCAATTCCTTCCTTTAGCTCAACTCATCAATTTATTACAAACCATATTAATCCTTACTGGGAACACTTCTAAGGTATCCATACATAATGCTAGAGGATAGGAGCTATAAGAATTCTTATGTGTTAGTAAGAGATTCATGCAGATGAAGAAGAAAGAAAAAATTCTATATGTGTAGAAGGTTATGTGTGTGGTGGTTATGAGAGTCCTTCACATTGGCTAATCATTAAAAGGTCTTTTTATATTGAATTTTACCCTTTTAAGTAAAATTATTAACCTTTTAAATCTAATCTAGCCTATCCTATAAAGGCCCATGAAATGGCTTTTAATTAGGTAATGCATATAAGCCCAAATTTAGGTTTATGTGCATCTGCACATTCAACTATCTAGGTTAAATCCATGAGACTAAAAAATGCCTCATGTTTGACTAGATAATGGTATGATATATGGTCTTTTTACATCTTAATAGACCAATTTAATTCTAACCTAAATAGCACCTCAAATTGGGCTTTTAGGGCCTAACCCTTAAAAACCCTAATTTCTGTGTTCCTACATGCTAATTTGGGCTCCAAGCCAAATTATCCATTCTTCCTTTTTGATTTTTCATTTAATGATATTTAATATCATTAAACCATTCAAATATTTTAAAGCTCTTTTCACTTCTTTTAATGGTGAGTCTATGGGTTTCTAAAATATATTTGCAGTACATAGTGAATTAAAGTCTTAGTCTAACTTGAATTTTTGTGTTCAATCTCATTGAGTCCATAATTAATTCCTAATTAATAATTCACTTATGTATAAGTTATGAATGGTGTCTAGCCACACGTCAAGTATACCTAAGCATCAAAAAGTCAAATGGTTTGACTTAACCTTTCCATATGTAGTTATTAGGCAATTCATCTTTTCACTACACTTTATCTCATTTATGTTTGAGTATGGACTTATGTTAACTCAATGTTTAATTAAGTGTGTCTAATTAAGCCCTAAACATGTTAATTTTAATATTTGCATCTTTATTCCTAAAAAATGCTTGTGAATCTCATTCACATTTGCAATTCACTTTGTCTAAAGATTTCCTAAATAAAGATTTATTATATTTATGAGATAAACTCCCTATTATAATTTGGAGCGGTGAATCCTCTATTGATCACTCAACTACCTTTAAGTATCTTAGGCTATACATAATCTTTTAGCCATTTATACATCATGGCAAAAGTAAAAGCACTAGAGTCAAAGCATAGCCCTTAATACTTAAGATATCTTTGGTGATCTCATGCCTATTGATATGATGAGATGATTTCAATGACATATATTAGTATCCATGTGAAAATATCATATTAGGTCTCTAATGGACTTGTTTCTCATACAAGCATCCATGTGTTGACTCTAAGCATCGCCATGCTTACAACTTGTGAGAACTACTATTTGACTAGGTCAAAGAGTATAACATGTGCTAATCTATACATATTAACAATGTCTTATTTTAGAAATATTATTACTAGGGATAATTTTATTATTCCATATTTGTATGTAATAAGAATCTCATATCATGAACTTTTCATGATTTCCTTTGTATTATGAATTATACTAGGGACTTTATTACAAAGTTTAAGATTGATATCAAGCAAATGAATTAACATAAGCTCTTATGTAATAAAGAATGCCTTTATTCATGTAATGAATGAACGTATACAAAATATCTCTATTAAATATATGCTTTAAGGCATACAATTGACAACCTCTCACTAGCACTAGAGCCAATCCCTAATGTACCTAACACCCATATTATTTACATGGAAATCAAACATATTTTGTGGTAATGCCTTAGTGAGAGGATTAATGATAATGGGGACTCTCTCAGTCTTCACATCTTGCCTTTCAACTATAACTCAAATAAGATGGTAGAACTTAAGGATGTGCTTGGATAATTGATGAGACCATTCATTGTGTAATGGCTCGATTGTTTTCACAATATAGAGGTACTGGGTCAATAATAGAAGGGAGCACTTCTAGTTAAGTAAAGAACTTCTTAATCCATATTGCTTCCTTAGCTACATCAAAAGCTACAATTTACCCTGCCTCAATAGTTATTTTTATGGCTGTCTTATATTTGGAACTCTTCTAACTAATAGTATATTCAATAAATAAGAACACATAACATGATTGGGATTTGTAAATGTCTTTATTAGACTAAAAGCTGGCCTCTATATACCCACTGACTTGTAAATCTCCTTCTTTATATACTAGGAATACATTTTTAGTCCTTTTCTAGTATTTAAGGATATTTTTAATAACCATCAAATGTTCCTCTTCATATGTATATTTAAGTATATCACATGAATAATCACTTATCAGATTTAGCAAAAAGCTTATATAACACAATCCTTTTCATATAAGCAGGGTAAGCCCATACTTTTAAGTGTGAAAGAATTGGTTTTGTGTTATACCACATCTCATATGGTTTAACATCAAACAATTTTAATAGAAATCTATTTAGAATATAAATAATATTTTCCAGTCCATAACCCCAAAATGACTTTGGTAGAGTTGCAAAGCTCATTGTGAGCTAGACAGAGCTCATGACAATAGGGATTGTCAAGAGTTGACACTCGGTGCAGACTGAGAACTAATGAACTTAGCATAAGTGTTTTAACCCTAGATAGGGATTGAACCATTAATCATTAAAGAACTAGATTCATGGTTAACACTTAATAATCATTACATCTAGTAATCAATGTGTGTTCTTTATATTAACTAAAGAAACCATGTATTCTAATGTAGAATGCCATTTTCTATAATTTAAATTCACATCAATCATATAAACGATATAATTGTGGCAAAATAAATTGTAAATTTGTAATAAAACATGATATGAAACTTTAATTAATGTAACTACTTCAATATGTGATATAGTTCTTATAAACTCATGCCATTATTCATATATGAGTTGGAAACAAGTTTATGTTTTAGAAATATGATTTTGACTACTTTTATTATTCAAATTTATGTGAACAAAGATTGAAAACGAGTTTTATGTGAAATTAATGACATATCTTATGAGAAAGCTAATTTTTATCCATCTAAGCCTATGCATATGAGTAAAATATATTATTATGATGAAAAGAATGAGTTTTGGCTTAAATGACTTACTAGAAGTAAAGCATCAAACCCATGGATGAATTGCTCACAAAAGGAATACAAAGTTGGTAGGTTAATTCTCATCTCAGATGGGATGACTGCTTCTAAAGATTCACAATATTTTGAATTAATTCAAAATATTGTCTATTACTTAAGACCTTATTAGAGCTATTAAGGATTTCAAGAAAACACTCGATTTGAGCAAATTATTGAATTATATGCTTAATTGATGATTAAATGATATTTTTGAGTATTAGTTTGGAGGCTATTTATAAGTGTTGATTCTACGGATTTTTTGTAATGCCTAAGAATCCTGAGCTTATGAATAGTACTTCCCAAGATTTGAATAGTGTTTCTCGAGACCTAAGGTACACTAATTTGATCGGATGAAAGTATTAATCATAATATAATTTTGGGCAAAATTTGGAATGAAAACAAAGTTATTAAGATTGTTAAAAATAGAAGTAAAGTTTCTATGGCGGTGTTTTGTGAATAATGACATAGTTAAAGTTGCATTGTAAAATATTTTATTTTTGCTCAAAATGACATGGGAATGGTACAACATGATACTCAAATATTCCAAATAATCTATTTGTGTTAGTATTAGAATTTCTAAATATCAAGAAGTATTTTATAAAAAGTGAGCAAAGTTAAAAGTATTATTTTAAAATAATTTTTCAAGGTTTCTAGTGTGGGTTGTTCGAACATTTCAGGTCTCATTTTAAGTGATTTTATGGGAACTTAAGGGATGTTAATTATGGCTAAGAATGCATGGAATAAAATTTAAAAGAATGGAAAATGGAATGGGGTTTTTAGGGCAATTGGATTTTATGTGTTCTATTATTAGCCTTTGATTTTTATAGGCTATAAAAGGGAGTCAAAGTGCCTAAAATTGGGTTAACCATGGAATAATGTCTTCTTCTTTTCTCTCCTCTAGCTGATGCCTTCTAAGCTTTAACCACCTCTATTTTCTCCATTTTTAAGTTGTAATCAATCATCTTAGCCCAAAATCAAGTCCTTTAAAGCTCCCTTATAATGATTTAAGCTTAAAAGAAGGTTTTGTTTAGAAGAATTGAAGGTTTTGGTGTTGAGGTGATTAGTAACATCATTCCAAGTAAGGTATTTTCTTTGAGTTTTAATATTTTTCTAGGGTGTCTTAGAGGTTGTGTAAGGGTTTTCTTAAGTCATTTTAAGTTTTAAAAGTAAAGGGAATTTATTATATATTTTTGAGTCATGTTATGTTGTATATTTGTAGATAAAAGTGAAACTAGCAAGGCGAAGGGTAACAAAAAAATTTTAGAGGGCTTTTTTTATTGTTTTTGAGACAATTAGTAAGTGTATACAATGACTTATGTGCATAAATGTGTGATTTAGTTTATTAAAGTACGTGCATGTGGACATAAAAGAGTATGCATTATTATAAAGTTATTGTATGCATGTTTAGTAGTTTAATAGGATTAATGATATGTTTTAAATGTATTATAATGAGAATTAAAGTGCAAAGTGTGTGATAAAGTAATGATGGCCGAAATATATAGTAATACATTAAGGACATTATAAGTTTGAGACAAATGTGTAAATTGTAGAATGTCTAAAGTAATGTGCTAAGAGAGTTCTAAATTACATAATACTTGTAAATGAGTAAAATAGGAATCAACTAATTATATGTGCCATAATTTTAAGACCAATAACAATAATTAGAGATGAGCCCATGCTACAAGATAAAGGAGCCCAAACCCATGTTCATACTCACTTCCTAAGAATAAACTTAAATTTGTGTCTGTATGGACTAATACATAAGTTAACCATATCACTGTCTGCAAGGACTCTCACTAGGAAATTTGAATTAGAAAGGCCCATGGGCTGTTGCCTACATTAGCATCTAAAAGCCTAAGTCTGCATGGATTTCTGTCTCATAAGATTATGTCCTATGGACCTTATGATGAAAAGCTTTCAAAATCTTAGCCTTTTTATTTGGACTTTAATTCCTAATCCTAATAGGATTCCCCTCTCTCTAGATGGGAATACTACCCTAATAACCTATAAATACCCTCAATATCAACCTATTAAGAGATCAAAAATCTCCTCTAATCAATCAAGAATCTAGACAATAAAATCTAAAATCAACACATAATTTTGTGAGTCTAAGGTGTTAAGACTCCAAAGTAAGATTCACTCTACTAGTCCTATAGCCCATACTAAACAATTCTCTCTTCTAAGACTCTACCTCTTGTCTTATAGTTTGTTGTAATATCAAGGTAAGTTTTGAGGTCACTTTGATTACACAAGTTCATTCTCATTCATGGTTTCATTGATATCTAAGGATTGATTGAGATGAGTGAGGTGGTCCTCTGTGATCCCCACACCAATTATAAAAGGGAGACAACAATTTCTTATGCATATGTAGATAATTAGTCATATTTTATACATTCTATTTGATAATATAAGTCTATAAAGACTCCCTTTCACAAGGATTCATGGTTCGCATAGACATATGATATGAATAATATATGAGTCCATAATTATGTAAAATGTAGAATAAGGTATCATCGAATGCTAATTGCATAATTGTCATGAATGTTTGTCATATGAATGAAATATTTTCTATGATTAAATAAAATGTTTTAGACATTCACCTTTATTTTGTGTTTAATTGATGTACTCATGTGTTAAAACTAATATATGTTGTATATAGCCTTTAAGCAAATATTTATGTATGAATATTTTGTAAGTATTATTTGTGGTCCCTTTGGACCGTATGTTGTTTTAATCATGCTATTTGAATGAGTGATAGCCAATGACTTCATTCTAGAAACATATCCAGTTAGACTAATATCCTTATCAAGAATCCATATGGACTAAAGACAATACTTACACACCATCCGTATGGACTTGATGACATAGAAGCATAACCAACTATTTATTTCTTGTTTATTTATACCTTTTGTTTATTTTTAGGTTGTAATAGGTAGTTTAATTAACTTGTTTTACACATAAAAGTCCAAATTCACATCAATGATTTTTTTTATCTAATTAATTAGTGTTTTCTTAATAAAATGGTTTTGGTTTCCTTAATAAAACTCACCAAAAATGTATTTTAACAAAGGCTAATCTCCTAGAGATGGGAGTTAGGTGATTACTACTAATTCCTATAGAATTACTAGTAATTGTTAAATCAAATAACAATCAATGAATAACTTGATTTACAGATGTATAATTTATGTTCCACTTTTATTGTATATTTTTAATTTATGTAATTTACTCTTTTTCTTATATATAAAGGTGATGTGTATGTCTTACTAATTATTTTGCTTACTTGCATGATGTAAAAGAAGGAATATTATTAGGGCATAATAAGATTTGATTCTAAACCCTTGCTAAGCAAAAGATTAGTAGTCCTATTGTAGAGCTATATGGCGACTCCTAACACAACTACCTCTTCCTTAGTACATAAAATTTATAATGGTAACTTTACTAGGGACTAAGAATTAAATTTGAAAGTGCCTAAATAATATATCTTTTAATATTCTAATTTTTATCAGTCCCATGCATTACATTCTATATATACTATGTCTTTTATTACCCTGTATGCTGTTGTGAGACAAGAACTCATGTTTCATTCAAGAATAAGGAATTGCTCGCATATCCATCACTCGTAAGCCTCATATCTTCACGTATGTCAATTGGTGAACTAACTAGCCATTATTACCCTTAATTAGGGAGACCCGTTAGGAAGGACCCCTACTTGTTAGAGCCATGAGCCTTTTTTGACCAAACCATAAAGCCAATATAGTCAAGCTTTGTAACTTCCCTTAGGGTGTATGTCCCTAAGAGTATGTGATTGCATTATGATTGCTATGTGGGCCTACTATATTTAACCTCATTTGGAGTTAGGCTAGAACAATTAGGCCTTTTTATCTAGAATGGATTTATCCTAATTTCACTTTGAATAAGAATTAAATATAACATTCCATTACTTGTATGCACTTTAATTTATGAGAGACATATGAACCTAATCATGGTTTTTAATTGAACCTATGCATCCTTAGTTGATGCTTAGGTAATCCCATCTAGGAAAAAATGGCTTAACCACATGTGTGGAAGAAATAAGGTTGAAAGGTTTATTGTTTGTGTTTGTCTATGCTACATCACAAGTATCATGCATATATTATGCATCATGTAGTATAGATATATACTGATCATGCATCATATTCTAACCCCTTATTTTCTCAATCATCATTGATCCTTCATTCATGGCTCAGTAGAGGGGAGTAGGCAAGTGCCTTTGTAGAATAAACAATCAAGCATTAATCTCCTTTCCTTCGATGATTAAGGATGATTAGCTCAAGAAGCAAAGTGAAAAGATGGAGGCTATAAGTCACCTTACCATAGAAGGAAAGGAGATTGACCTAAATGACATAAGCTTAAAACTTGATTGCATAATGCCCCATAAATTTAAGATGCTTGACTTAAGCAAGTTTGATGGTACTATAGACCAAAGGACCCAATTGAAGCAATATGTTATGGCTATGAGATCTATTAATCTTTTTAAAGATTAGATAGTAAGCCTATTTAGTATGTCTTTCACTAGTCAGGCTTTGAATTAGCATCATTACTAAGAATGAAAGGTTAAATAAGATTAGGTTGAGTTGGCAAAGGCCTTTAGAAAGCAATATTCCAACAATGTGAGTACCAAAGTCACTCTAAAAGATTTTAAGATGGTAAGATAGAAACTAAATGAAACTTTCTCTAACTACCTTGAATAGTAGAGGAACAAGGTGTTAAAGATAAGGAACAAGCTCGGTGATATTGATAAGATAAAAATGTTCACCTAAAATGCTAATAGTGGGCTCATAGCCAAAGGCATTACCACTTAGGAATAGTTGAAAGATATTGCCATTGACATGGTGACAACTTATTAGAATAAAGGATTCAAAATAATGGGCAATTCAAACTATTCTAATAACAATGTTAGGGGCATTATTGAGACAATAGTTATAAATATCGTATGAGGAAAGTGCTACTCTAACCTAGGAAAGTCCATACCTAGTGATTGAAAAAGCTAATTAAAGAAGGTAAGCTTCAACCTCTCAAAACTCAATCTCAAAATGACCCTTTGCTTTCTAATCATCGGCACGATTAGTACTGCGCCTATCATCAAACAATAGGCTATCTCACTAATAATTGCAAACTCCCTAGAAAAGCCATATAAAAGCTTATCAATATTAAGTAGATACTAAATCAAGAGGCCTAATCAAACCCACTTCCTAAGTATAATCAAACTGCATGCCTACTCAAAACAAGATTGTTCAAAAAATACAACCTTAGAGATATCTATAGATCTAATCATAAGATAAGTGAGGGGTGAGAGCAATTGAGGCCATCCTTATGATTGGCTTTTAGGAGAGTCAGAGCAAAAGTGAACTTAGGGGGAGCAAAAGTTTTTAGGATAGATCTTTTAATTAGGATCCTAAGAAAGGTAAGTGAGAAGGAAATATGGGTTGAGGAGAAGTGGTTGACAAGGTCAAGAAAAATGTTTGAATCCTCTAAAAAAAAGAAACTAAGTCTAAAGAGACTGAAGGTGAAGGAGTACTAAAGTAGCTTAAGAACAATCAGGCCCATATTAGCATATAGGATTTATTAATGTCTCTCAATCCCATAGATAGAAAGTAGTTAAAGCCTTAGGGCAATTTTCTATATCCACCAAAATCACACCTAAGGAGTTAGTCCAAGTCATGAAAATTAGGAAAATTGGAATCACCAAATTTTCAAAAAAAGACATACCCTTAGAAGAGAGAACATAACCGATCACTTTTCATCAAGGTTAAGGTGAATAGGAAGAAAATAGGGTATGATTTGGCAGATGATGTCTTATCATTATGTGTGTGTCCAATTAAGATTGTAGTAGGTATGGGAATCAAAAGAATGACTTAGTGCCCTTCAACATCACCATCAATGCCTATAATAGTACTTATAGATAAGTTGAAGGCTCCTTTATCACAAAGGTCCGAGTGAGGCCTATTATCAATGAAGTTGAGTTCATTATCATTGATGTACTAGCCATATTTTTAGTGCTACTTTGCTAAGCCTAGTTCTATAAGCTAGGAAGAGTCCCTTTAACCTGGCACTAGATGATAAGATTCCCTTATAAAGGTAGTATAATTACAATTAAAGCTAAAAATGACAATGTAGTGTCCACCCTTGCTATTGCTAATTAGCCATTTAATGGATTCCATATTGCTGGGATATATGAAGATTACATGGACCCCATAGTGTCTAAATTTATAAAGAAAATGAATTTCTTACTAGTAGTAGGCCTAAAAACTTGCGAGGGATAACAGAATCATAATAGAACAAAAGCAAGAAGGACACCAAAATACTAGGATATGACCTAAGCCTAGGGGATAAGTATGGGTAGAAGAAGAATGGTTAAGAGGATTACTTTGTGAAGCAAGAAAAGACCAAATATGATAGGACCCTAGAACTAACAGTGATCATAGGATGTTACAAACTGGGATTCGAGATATTTAAAGATGTTGTTGAGAAGGAATCATGAAGTTTAAAGCATGGTAAACAGTGAAGGAAGAAATATTTCTAACCTTTGTAGCAACTGAAGAAATCTATCCAACCTCATATAAAGATATGCATGATCTAGGTTCTATACATGATAATTTACTTTTTGATGAATTATATGTTTGATCTTATTGAAGTGAAAAATTTTCTTAGTAATAAAGTGAACAATGAGTTTGCTTATTTATGCGATGTTTTTCTTAATGGTAGCATACATTCCTACGATCATTAGATGAACATTTTAGACAATAATTGCATTAAAACTAAGCCATTTAATCTTTGCACAAATGAACAATAAAAAAATATATTAATTACTTATTACATTACTACTAAAGAGAGGAAAAGATTTGAGAGATTGTTAAAAAAGTATGAAAAGTTACTCATTTGGAACTATAAAGACATGCCCAAAATTAATCAGGAAGTAGCTAAACATGTTATTCTAATGCATGATCACATGCCCCTAATATGCCAAAAACTAAGGGAAGTGAGGCTAGAATAGGCTAAAAAGTCAAAGAAAAAGTCATTAAAATGTTAGAAGCCAAATTCATAGAACAAATAATCTTCCTTTATGACACCCCTTACCCTACCTAGTTGCTATATCTGAATAAGAGACGATGCACCACACTATTTGTCCTTTTTATCTTTTTAAAACCCTTCTCACTTTTCTATTGTACATTTATTGTTAGTTATCTAATTATTAAACTATAGTATTAGTAAGGTAAATTTTTTAAGATTTATTTAGCTGAATTCTGCATAATGGTTGTCCAATATGCTATCCTAATATGCATATGTAGAAAACACACTTCTATAACATCACTATCATCAAAACTCATCATCGATCCTTCTAATCATCCAGAAATCTCTTCCACTCCATTGTTTTAACTCATTCATATCATTCATTCATAAGCCAAAACATCCTAACTTCCATCAAAACATACATAATCATAAATTAATATTCATATTATGTTTCTTTAGTTTACATACTTAAGTGAACATATACATATCCATATAGATACCTACAAATACTTAGGTTTAGGCCTAATTCCTTTGCATATATATGAGTGCCATTCCATAATAAACATAATAGAAAAGTATTAATACTATACCAAAATGAGACTCCTCAATCTATGCTATTATGTTGAGGTTCGTACCTTGTTTGGCTATCTTAACTTGCTATCTACTACCTATACATCATAAAGAATGATGCACTAAGCATATTGCTTAGTGGTGCTTTCAATGAATTATACATTACTACATGGAACATTTTACAATCACGCACACACAATTCATGCACAACATAAAATGTTAACTAAACTTATCCTTAATCATTTTATTTTCTACCATTTTATTTACTATTGTATCTAGGTACTAATAGTGTAAGACCCACTATTGGACCCCTAATTTGAATAAATAGGAGATATTACCTTCTCAAGAGTTAACCATCTTGATTTTACCTTGCAACTATTCATTTAACTTTTATGGACTAGAACCTCAGTTAATGATCTATGGTAGTTTACTAACAACTACTTATTATAAACTGCTTATGCCTATAATTTATTAAAGTAAACATTTTATTTAGGAGTTTTACAATTTACAAAAATTTTGCCAATATAACGACTCCTCAGGTGAAAAACTAAAAATTTAACCTACAGAAAAATGCTTCGATAATAATGTTTAATCATCTCACACATTTTGCCCTTCTAATCTCCTAGAAACTCATCTCAACATCAATCAGTTATTCACACAAGGGTGTTAGACACATATATTATCAAACATCAAGCATGTATAATTATATTACTACATTACTTGGTTAAAATAGGTGAGGGTACTACTTTCTCATTTGAGCTTCTATTTCACATGCTGCTTCTTCTATCCCATGGTGCTTTCAAGCGACTTTCACTAGTAAAACTATTTTATGTCTCAATTCTTTAACCTCTTTATGTATACTTACTTTATCACTTATAGTTCTAAAAAGGTAACAAAACATAATCTTTAACTATTTACAAGATTGGGCGCTAACCTTATATATACATGAGTGCCTTATACTATTAAAACTTAAAAGAGAACATAAAAAATATACCTAAGGAGTCTAATAGCTATACTGTGATTTGGAGGCTGAGTAGCAATCTACTATCTTCTACTTTCCCATTAAAACATTTATACATTGATTGTACACTCAGTGGTGAATTTAATGTAATATAAATTGTATTATGCAGTCATGCAACACACGTAATGCAACTCTTTTCCAATTAACATCTTAATACATATGATCTTAGTTATGTATGAGTCAAACAATATTAAATCTGGTTCAATAATAAGTAATTACTTAGATTAATTATACATTATAGCACATTTTTCTTTTCTCTAAGTAAAAGATATAAAGTTTGTTTATAATATTATGTCTTATTGCCTTTTTATGTTGTTTAGGCCTATATTAGAGAGACTATACTTTAAGACATTGGATAAAAGGGATTTAAGTTATGCAGTAGCCCATATTTTAGACCTTGGTAGCTGTACCTACCTATCCACCTGATAATAGGGATTAATTCATAATGTTAGTGTGGTAGGGATCGGTCCTAGTAGGCCTCCCAACAATGGGCATTGTATGGATTAGCCCCATGGAACATCCTTATATCCCAAATTTCAATAGTAGATTATATGGATAGCAGGGATCAACCCTGTAGGACCTCCCAATACCCACTACAGTATGAGTAGCAGGGATTAGTTTGTGTGGACCTCTGAATACCCAAGATAGACAAAGTAAGTCCATGTAGACTTCCTCAATGACCTTGGATAGCTAAGATTAGTTTGTATAAACCTCCCAGTACCTAAGTGTGTAGGGTATATAATTAGAACCTTGATGGCTATTGTAATGCCTCTCACTTGATTCGATCACCAGACTTAAGTAAGGTGCACCATAACTCTTATATTCATCTTATAATCTTTTACAGTTAATAAACTTAAAACTTCAACTCGAAAGCATATATGTTAATAAAGAAACTATAAAATATTTTAATTTCATGCCAAAAATTTGGTAGCTTAATGGCCATTCGAGGCACTTTCCAAAAATAATTAAGTCTACAAATACACTTCTTATATATATAATAAGCCCATCTTTATCGCTCTATGATCCTTTTAATCATATATAACATTCACATCCAACCATCACAACCATTCATATCCAAACCATAACCACTAACCATTATAATCAATTATATCAACTACATCCTAATTACTATCATGTATCTAAACATACCAATACAATTCATATTAAGTATTCCATACATCTTTACTATATACGTATCATAAACTAAATAATTACATCCTTTTGCAGTAATGACTAACCCTATATACAAATAATATAAATACATTAAACTATATACATATTACTCTCTCCATTACAAACATGCTTTGATACTTTTAAGTACGTCATCCTCAAACTTGCCATTTCCATTTGCTTATTTCTAAATTTCAAAGGAGAACCTGTGCGTCCAAAACCATTGACACACTAAGCAAGGTTTGCTTAGTAAAATATCCAAATTTATATTATTATATATCATATAGTTTTATAGCACATAATTGAACAATTATTTTATAGATTTCAAATAAATCAAGGCATTATAACTCATAGATACTCATTATGCCAATGCATTATACAAAACAAAGCAAGCATTAATGGTCTATTTTAAGGACTGAAGTATAATCAATTCTTTCATTAATTAAGGACTCTCTTCAAAACATCCTTTAGTAGATGTATAATAAAGCAAACTAGATTCCCCAGCATTAATAACAACATTTTTATTAATACTTGTAAATGGCCATGTATCATGCTTTAAGATATTATACCCATGCATAAGATATACATGGACTACACATATGATATATAAAAGTTCAAAAATGAATACTTACATATTTCACAAAGTATAATGCCATTTTCAATCTTTATTAGATTCATTTTATTATGCCCATATTAGAGAACACATATCTTATGGATAATGGGGTCGATAGATAGTATGACCTTAATGAACTTAAAGGTCCATCAATTAATATGGACATGAAGGTCAAGTATATCACAGGTTTTATATGTCAAATGTACGTGAGATTCATAGATCAAACATGTTATAAGTCCAAAACTGAGCATAGCTTGAGCCATATATCATATCGTGATTCAAGTCTCGTAATATTTCAAAGTTTCATAATTACTTAGTTATGAAGAGCATTTCACATTATCACATTCATTAACCATTCAAGCTAGCACCTTACCAAGCCATGTCATATAAACTTTGCTTAGGTTAATATTATTTAATTTTCACACTTTACCATTAAGCATTTCTTATCAAGCATTGCCTTAAAGTACATATACATATTTTACATCTTAGTTTGCATTAATTGGCCTTATACATGTGTATACATGCTTCATAGCCCACACATATACCACTTAACCATTACATGTTCATACATTTCTAATTTATTCCTTATTGATTCCACTTCATAAACATGCTTCATACTTATTTTATAACCTAATTACGTTACAATTTCATGTCAATTACACATACACACACACATTCTCCTTTCATGCACCTTTTAGCCATACATACAAGCACACTTTCACATTCCTTTTTCTCTACAATCCTCATACATTCAAGAATCATATGGCTCACTTATCACACTAACACATTCATCCCATTCAATTACACACACATATATACAACATGCCATTTCTATGCACACATGAACACTAACACAATTAACATCCT
>CANXYI011586741.1:0-13750 GCA_948208565.1 Hura crepitans | reverse complement strand
TGTAATTAATTTTATTACTTAGTTTGTTGTAATTAATTTGGATTTTTATTTTAAATTGTAATTATTTTAATCCATATTTTAGTAATTATTCTAGTTAATTTTTCCGATTGGTAATTATTTTATTATTCATCACGTAATTACTTTTTTTATTTTTTTATATTCTAATTAATAATTAAATTATTACTCCTCCATAACTTATACATATAGATGCTCATATGACCTAATAATACATTTATACTAATAGTTAATGCTAGTTGTACATTGAATTAATTTACATCCCGTAATATAACAATAATCATCAATTAACATCATACAACTCTATATACCTATTATTTAATAAAAATATGTACTTATTAAAGCCCGGACGAAAACGGGTATCTACAATAACCATTCACTCTTCAGCTACACATGATTAAATACCCTTCATGGCAAATTGATATTTAATGCAAGCCTTGGCCTCACCATTGTTCACCTTAACTTAACTTCCTTCTTAACACCTTCCTTAGCCTTTTCATCACTATAACTTAACCTCTTTGTTCAATAGACATCTTATTCTCATTAGCCCAACCTAGCCTATAACTTCGTAACTTCACTCTTTTCTCAAACCCAACCTTTTTCTATTATAAGTCTAAGACAGGAATGATCCTAATAACAAAACATATATTGACTCATGTATTTAAAAACACTGTCACATGTATGTCACAAATAATAGTTTTACTCACTCACACTCATTTACATATCCATTTTAGGAAAAAGTACCCATTCTACCTATTCATACATTTTCCTTCATACATCCATCACAAAATAATCATTCGTTTGCTGTAAGAGAAGTTGTATCTATTGTTCAGCATACATAGGCTTTCACCATTCATTCATTATAGAAAAAAATGTACCATCATTCAACATGTATCTACCTTCACCATTTTTACATCATAAGAGATGATTCATTCATTCAATTATCTAGGAAAAAGTTATATTCATGTCTTACATGCATTTACCATTCATTCAGATTCCTCATGCATTTAAGAGAAAATAAGTAAAACACACACATCACTACATTCATTAGAAATGCACTATTCACCACTCTATCAAAAACATACTTAACTGTATGCCTTTATCTAGAAAGGATTAGTAACCAATTTGTATATCACTCATTAATCACCAAATTTATTCACTCACACTTATCCAAGTAATCACATAGTTAATAGATACATATCCACCCATCCATGACAGTGAACCACCTTCATGATTTTATGCTCATTCATAGGATAGAGTGCATTCATTCATTAAAGGCATATCATCCATCACCTTTATGATTTTGCACTTATTCATGGGATAGAGTACAATCAATTAATCATTAAAGTTATCTCATTCATCACCTGCATGGTTTCATGCTCATTCATCTAAGATAAGATAGAATACATTCATTCATTTAAGAGAAAAATAGTTTATCAATCCCCAGATGCATCCATACATTTGCACATGTATCAATTCATTCATTTAACATTAGCCATATGCTTTAGGCACACCACTCACTAGGTTTCCATGCATAAGCATCTCATTAGACATTAGTCACATGAAGGACAAATAACATGTATATGTATCATTTGGAATAGAGTTACATTCCTCCACATATTATAAAAAAGCTTCATCCTTTAAATTATTTAAGAACTAAGCAAAAACTTATTCATGTAAGGCACTACATTTAGTCATATATGGTCATGTGCATTAGCCACATATCTGCTATATTTTCATCCATTAGTCACGCACTTACATCACAAACAACACATATGCACACAATGTCACTCGCATACTTGCATGATATTAATGTCCTTAACACTAGATATAGTTTAAACTATTGTTTACTCAGACCTAACACCAAATTTGGTTCAATCAACTCTTTTGGACTTATCACTAGATTTGGTTTGGCCAGCATCTCTAAACTCATCAACATACTCAGACCTATCACTAGATTTAGTTCGGTCAGCATACTCAGACCTATCACTAGATTTAGTTTGGTCAACATACTTAGACCTATCACTAGATTCAATTAAATTAGCATATTCAGACCTATCACCAAACTCAGTTCGATCAACTCTTTTAAACTAATCAATAGATTCAGTTTGATCAGTATCCTTAGACCTATCACCAAATTCTATTCGGTTAGCATCTCCAGACTTATCACTAGATTTGGTTTAGTTAGCATCTTCAGACTCATCACTAGATTTACTTTAGTCAGCATAAATAGACCTATCACTAGATTGGATTCGGTCAACATCTCCAAACTTATCACTGGATTTGGTTCGGTCAACATCTTCAAGCTCATCACTAAATTCAGTTCGATCAACTATTTTAGACTTAGCACTAGATTTGGTTTAATCCACCTATAATTTACCAACTTGAAGGTAAATAGGCACTCATATTCGGTGTAGTTTATCTTTAACTAGAGGTGAATAGGCACCCATATTTGGTGTAGTTTATCTTTACCTAAAAGCGAATAGGCACTCATATTCAGTTTAGTTTTTCTTTACCTAGAGGCAAACAGGCATTCGCATTTAGTGCAGTTTTCTTTAGCTTCAACTTAAAATCATTCAAAGGCAAATAGGCACTTATATTCATTGTAGTTTATCTTTACCTAGAGATGGATAGGCACCCACATTCGATGTAGTTTTTCTTTACTGAGAGGAGAATAGGCACCTGCATACGGTGTAGTTTTCTTCAGTTCAAATTCCCTTTAAAGGCAAATCAGCCTCTATTTTTGGTGTAGTTTATCTTCACCTGAAGGTCAGCAGGCATTTGTATTTGATGTAACTTACTTTCAAACCTTATCTAGAAACATGAAAGTAAAATAGTGTTAGTTAGATTTTCACTTCACTCGAGGATAAGTAAGCACCCGTATTTGATGTCATTTTTTCACAATATGAATTCTTTTCGAAGGGAAAATACAACTCAAGTCTAGTAGGCTTTTGAAATTGATTCGAAGGTAGGCCTATGTATTCAATGTAGCTTTGTGCTAGGTAAGTATACTTCTATATAAGTATTTCTAACTCAGGTACTTTGATATGCACTATTGCTTTAAGCATTTCATGGTATATACCCAAGTGGGGTTAATTGTAGATGCCTTACTTTTTAGCTTATGATGATAACCAAAGACATGCTCTTAAGCAATGGCACTGACTCATAGGAAGTCAATTTGTATGAACCTATTTCAGCCTATAAAATAAAGGTCCGTACGGATATACTTTACCTAGGCCCCGTACTGGCCCAATCCTTTTTATAAAGCCTAAGACCCATAGTCCATGCAAACAAACCCAAACTTACATCTGCACAAACTGACTTAAAGCTGGCCTAAAGCGCATAGACTGGTGAGAAAGCATACCAATTCTTATGTAGGTAATAGGGTACCTTCCCTTTTAGCTCACAAGGGCTAGTCAAATCAAAACAATCGAGGACTCGACTTAAACTCCACTCCTCAAGTCTTGAAAGATAAGAAATAGATTTGAGGAAACCTAAATCATCCCTATTTGATTAACCTAGGAAGAGCGATTTGGGCACCACAAGGTAAGAGTCGCCACCTAACTGAAGTTGGGAAATACCTTGTAGGGCTAAAACTAAAGCGGTTTAAAACCCTACTTTATTTATACCTCAAGTTAATATAGAATTTTGACTTAAATTTATAATATTATCCAATTTCTTCAAGAGGGTTTTAGGCATCAAAATAAATCACATATTCACATAATGGAATAATAGAACATATTTATAAAAATAAATAAAATGCTTTAAATTAAATAATTCCATACATAAAACTAGGCAATTGACTATTTTGACAACTTTGGTTCTCAAATGTTTATTATTAGAAAGCAGATTTTATCATTAGTGACTTTTATTAAGGAAAAATCAAAATCCATTTTTATTAAGAAAAGCATCAATTTAATTAAATATGGTTTAATGACTAAATTAATTATTTTGAGAAGTTTGGTTCTCGCATACTTGTTTTTAGGAATCGAATCTTTATCATACATAAAATTAGGTGATTGATTATTCTGAGAACTTTGGTTCTTGCATGCTTATTTTTAGAAAACAAATTTTTATTATTCATGACTTTTATTAAGGAAAAATCAAAATCCATTTTATTAGTAAAATGCCAATTAATTAGATATAAATTAGCTTAATTATTTTTTTATGGCATGTAAAAATTATTTTCCTACCTATTACAATATACATGGAACATACAAGGAAATAATGAGACTGAGAAATAAATTACATGACAATGACGTAAAATACATTGTAACCTAAAAAATAAAATAAAAATAAATTACATGAAAATCACTAAAAATACAATCTAGTGATGTCTGATCGAGAGAACTAGTAAGAAGATTAAATCAATCCAATACATTAAATAACTCGCATCATAACAAGATCAGAACATCAGAATAAAAAATAAATGAACGGATAAAAAAATAAAAAAATAAAAAAAGATCATCACAAAAATATCATAACAACAATAATAATAATACATAGATCTATAGATCTAATAAGTTATTGCACATAACTAGCAAGTGGATAAAAGAAAAATTGAAAAAGAAGGAAAAAGAGAAGGAAAAGAAAGACTGAATGGCTCATTATGTATAATTGCCTCCAGGAAAAAAAGATATCGAAAAGGCAGAACTTATGGATCAAAAATCTTCTTAAATATTAAAAATGGTGTTTAGAGAATAATTTTTTTTTTCTTTTTTTAGAGCTTTTCTCGAGACCTAAAAAAGCCAAGAGAGAGAAGAGAGATAAATTTTGTACGGATTTTCCTATTTTATACCCCAAATTTAGAGGCATATAAAACGGCCATTTAAGGGAGTGAAATGGCCATTTTGATGTGTAAAATAGATGTTTTGCCTAAGGGGTGACGTGTATGGATTATGCCTTCTTTTGGTGAAACAACGTCATTTTGTTGAGGCAAAATGGCCATTTCATACAAGTATGAAATGGGTATTTCAACAAGTTATGAAATGGCCATTTTAGGGCAAAATGGCATTGTTTTTCCTAAAGGCCAAAAATGCATAAAAAATGCAATTTTCTTAAATTTTAAATCTTTATCTTTCTTTTCAACCACTCTATACTGTAGGGGCCTTCACCCTCCATATCCCCATGGCCTCAATGTTCGACATCAATCTCACCCCTAATAGACACCTGTTTTCTTGCAATTCATGTCTTATTGTGAGATTTTTTTGGCTGAGAAAAAAACCTTTTATTTTTAATTTTTAAAAGAAAACTTTATGATCTTTGGGTTAGATGTCAAGATCCTTATTCCTTAAAACTTAGTCATTTTCTTCATCATTAGGCAATCCAAATATAGGGGCCCTAGAAACCTAGCATCTACAGTTACCCCTAACTTTGGGGAGGTAACTACATAGTGTGTGAAGTGACCTAAAGTTTAGAAGGAGAGATACATACCTTATTAGGTGACCTTCTTATGTATGGTTTGATACCATTGTTAGTTTGACTCAAGTAGTGCTAGAGACATTGCACCTAAGATTTGATGTGATACGGGCAATGCTTAGAGCTATTACACTTGAACTCAAGCAGTGTTAAAGACATTGCACTTGAGATTTAATGTACTTTTAGGTAGTGCCATAGATATTGCACCTGAAGTTGATGTGTACTAAGTAATGCTAAAGACATTATACCCAGACTCAGGTAGTGTTATAGACACTGCACCTAAGATTTGATATAATGCAGACAATGCTAGAGATATTGCACCTGAACTCAAGTAGTGCTAAAGATATTGCACCTGAGATTTGATGTCCTTTAGGCAGTGCTATAGACATTGCACCTGAAGTTTACCTTGGAAAAAATGTTTATGATGAGTCACCATTCTTGCCCCCTAAAATCAAGCAAATGATAATGAACTGTTGTTGGCTCATCATTTGTAAAGTAACATAGAAAATTCTACTTGCCCCCTTTGAAGAAAGAGAAGGTAAAATGTGTTAATCATTAGAGTTCATTTGTAGCATGGATACATGTTATGTGTGTGAGTGTATCTTATCTTATTTAAGAAAACTTATAGTTTCTTTTTTTAAGACAAATGCAATTAACAAAAATAACTAATGATTTTATAAATAAAAGCTTTGAGTACAAATTTTGGTGTTCTAGTATAATAGGTACACAAATAATATAAACAAGATAAGCTAAGGAGCCGTGAGTGTTTTAGAGTCCATAGTGTCTGGATGTTTGCCTCGACTAGCCAATAACTCACTATAAGTGTCCTTGATTTGTGTGTATAAACTAAAGTTGCATCATGAGCCTAGCCTCCATACCCTATAAAAGAACCTCGATGAAAGGTAAAGGATGCACTGAAGAGGATGATTTAGCCTTATTAGTCTACTAACACCATCTTCATAGTGGACTAGTAGGACCTAAGTTGCCATCAAGTAGCTGATCCAAATCTATGTCAAATCATGCATCCATTGGGTCTGCGGCTCCTGGCTGTGCCTCATCCTATATGGTTAGCTCCTTAAGGGTATAAAATCTATATCCGGCTAGGCATGTGTGATCATATACTACAATCTTGATGGCAAAGATATCTCTTGATCCACCCAGAAATGCTATGCAATAAGAACCCCCATCTGCTCTTTGTCAATGCCCATACCAATTGTAGACACTAGATCTCTGAGGCTTCTATGTTCGGTTTGCCTAAAGATGATGGAAAGGATAAAAACCCTAATAAAAGGGGTTTCTTACTTCCGAATATAAGATCTCAAAATTTTCTTTAAAAAAGGTCAAAACAAGCCATTTCCATGAGGGAACGACTGTTCTCCAGCCAAAATGGACATTTTGATTGCCAAAATGGCTGTTTTGACCATTTTCACTAAACTAAGCCATTCCTATAAGGGAATGGCCTTTGTTAGGCCAAAACGACCATTTTGACCTTTTTTGCTAAAACAACAATTTTTTAGCCTTGGGAAGCGTGTATAAAGGGGAAATTTATTTTTTCCTAGTAAGGTTAGTCATTTTAAGGAGAGAGAAAATTTTTAGAGAGAAAACACACTAAAAAGGCAAAAATACACTCTTTAAATACCATTTTTTTGGGATTTCTAAAGATTCAAACATAGTTTTTTTGTCCAGTCGAGATCTTTTCTAAAGGCAAACATACTCGGTGTGTCAACTGACCTATTTTTTTACTATTTTCTTTTTTCTTTTTGCTTTATCCATCGACCAGCTAGATGTGATAATTTATGTGTGAAATATTTTTTTTATATTTGAGACTACCTATTTTTTTTCTATCTGTCTGTCTATTTTTGCTTCGCATACTAATATATTATTTATGTTGTTTCTAATATTTTCATTTTTCTTTCTACTTTATCCATCTACTAGTTAGATGTGTTAATTTATTTGGAGCAATATTTTTTTACATTTGTGGGACTATTCATTTTTATTTTATTTCTATCCGTCTGTCTATTTTTTGCTTCGCATACTAATATATTATTTCTATTGTTTTTATTTTTCTTTCTGCTTTATCCATCTATCAGTTAGATGTGATAATTTATTTGAGCAATATTTTTTTTACATTTATAGGACTATTAATTTTATTTTATTTCTATCTATCTATCTATTTTTGCTTCACATACTAATATATTATTTCTGTTGTTGTGATGTGAGTTGATTGATTTATTGGGACCTGATTGTTATTTTTCGACCAATTTATTAAATCTCGGTGAAGTAATCTTTTAACGGCCCTTTATTTTTTACTGTCTATTTTATTCTGTGTTCTATGTGTGTTTTTCGCCGATTTCCTTTGTTATCGCCTATTTTTGGTTTATTGTATTTTAGGTGTCCCAAAATTTAATTTAATTTTTATTATTTGTTCAGTTAGGATGTGTTTTAGGTAATTGCCATGTAATATATTTTTATTGTCAAATTATTTCCTTGTATATTCCATGAATGCTGTAATAATTAGAAAATGATTTTTCATGCATTGGAAAAATAACTGAAGCATTTTTATTTAATTAATTGGTGTTTTGCTAAAAAATAGGTTTTGATTTTTCTTAATAAAAGTCACAATAATAAAAATTATTTTCTTAAAATTGACATGTGAGAATCAAAGTTCTCAAGCTAATTTCATTACCTGATTTTATGAATGATATTTTCAATTTCAATCCCAAAATATTCCATGAACACCACATTAGGTAGAAAATGATTTTGCACGTTAAAAGAAATAATAATCAAAATCATTTTATACCCAATTAATTGGTGCTTTGTTAATAAAATAAATTCTTATTTTTTTAATAAAAGTTACTATAAAAATCCATTTTCCAAAATTAGCATACAAGAACCAAAGTTATCAAACCAATCATCTACTTTTAATAAAAAAATCACTACAATAAGATTCATTTATTAAAATTAGCATACGAGAACCACAGTTCTCAAAACAATCAAACTGCCCAATTTCATGTATGATATTTCAATTTCAAGCACCTATTTATTTATTTATAAATATATTTTGCAATTTCTCATACGTGAATATGTGATTTATTTTACTTATAACATATCGCTTGAGAAAAAGAATAATATTATAAATTTAAACTGAATTTTTGTATTAATTTAGGGTATAAATAAGAGTAAGGTTCAGAACCACTCTAGTTTTGGCCTTATAAGGCATTTCCTAACTCTGGTCGAGTGGCTACTCTTACTTTATGGTGGGCTAATCAAATAGGAGTGGCTCTAGATTCCTCTAGCTTCCTTCTCATCTTTTGAGACTCGAGGAGTGAGGCTTAAGTTAAGACTTCGGCTGCTTCAATTTCACTAGCCTAAGGAAAACACAAGGGATACAAATAATAGTGACTCCATTGGGGACACCATGAGCCCATGTTCTAAAAGTACCTCAAATTAATATAGAAATTCATATTTTGAAATTATAATATTATTATTTTTTGAAATTACATCACATGCTAGAGCCTCAAAATAAGTTCAGTGTCCTTTTTATACCCTGATGTCATTTTGAAGCATGAACCCAATTTCACTTAAATTGGAACATTGTTATAGGTGGCATCAAATCTAAGCCTTATGCCTATAAGGTATATGAAATGGTGAACCGATTAGTCATATGCTCATGATGAGATAGACCCGTTATGGAGGGACCATGCTTGGATGACCATAACTAGCACGACTAAACCATGAGCCCATGTAATGACCAATAGCAACTTCCCCTAGGTACCTTAATTAATGATGTATTGTATGCTATGTGGGCCAATATCCATGATATATGACTTAATCATCTCAAAATGTTGTCGAACCCATTGGGCCTTTTCTAACTAGAATGGGCTAGACCTAACACTTTGACCTGATTGAACATATACAATGTATGTGGGCCAAATATCTTGCTTGCACTCTTTTGTATGAGAGAAATAATGTTTGAGCACCTATCATTCATTATTCGAACCTATTAGGACACCTAGTGTCCCACAGGTAAGCCCTTATAGGAAAAAGCATGTGACCTCATATGTGGAAAGTGATAAGGTTGGAAGGCACTTGCTCATGGTTGTTGTTGTACACCTCAGCATACATCAACATTTTATGCATTCATGCATATTCTCATTCCATCATTTCTAACCCTTTGTCTTGTAGCCATTATAGATCCTCGAGTTGCTTGGGTACGAGGGATAGATGGAAGGATAGCTAGATAAGAATTTACCTCCACCACTTACGACTTGATAGACATGGTAGGGTAAGATGAAAGCAGTTGCTCTGCTCCTAATTTTAAAGCTAGAATAGACTAGAAATTTGAGGAGTTTGAGAAAAGGATGGTGGATATGATTTTAAGGGCAATCACTCAGCCACACTTGCTAGAAAGACCGTTGCTACCTTTAAAGGAATTGGCATAAGGAAATAGACTACAGGTGTTAGGGGAAAGGATAAAAAGGCTAAATACTTTAATCCAGAGTATGACTTTTGTGAAGACTTGACTATACCTTAGAAGTTTGAGGATACTCTTATGAAAAAGTTGGAGGAGAAAATGGAGGCAATGGCCGGACTCATTTCTATAGGTAAAGGAATAGACCTTGAGGAGCTTACCCTATAATATGAAGAGATCTTACGTTCCAAATTCAAGATGCCTGAATTGCCTAAGTTTGATGGGACCATCGATCTGAGAGACCATATTAAACAATATGCCATAGTCATTAGAGGCATTGAGCTTAGTACAAAATAGAAGGTGGCTTATTTTAGCCTGACACTGTAAGGGAGAGCAATTGATTGGTATCACTAGTTAGAAAAGCAAGTGAAGGAGGATTAGGGAAAGATCACTGAAACTTTCATTAACTAATATGTTTGCAGCACTCATATAGAGGTTACCATGAAAGACCTCGAGTTGCTTAGACAGAAATCCAATGAGACCTTCATAGAGTACTTGTTAAGATAGAGGTTTAAAGTTTTAGAGATGAGGAGGAAGCCAGAAATGTCAGACTAAATTCGTATATTTATTTAGAATGCTAACCCATACTTGAAAGATAGCTTAAAAGCCAAGGGGTTGAAATATTAGGAATCGTTGAAAGATATAGCTATAAACCTAAAAGAAGAGCACAATGAGCAGAAAAAGAGATCGAGAGGGTTCAACAGTTGAAGGAATCTAGGTACTAGGAATGTGAGTGGAACAAGTTTTAATGGAACTAATTTTGGTTAGACTACTGCAGTATTTATTGTAGCAAGGCATTACTCGAACTTGGGCAAGCCGCTATTTTAGTGTTTGAAGCATTTCCAAAAAGAAAGAAAACTTTAACCTCTTTTTTCTAGACCTTTCAAAAATGAAGGCTAGCCCTATCACAGATCAAACTTGTACTATTAGTACCTCTAGCATACAGGCTATGACATAGATAACTATTTTACTTTGAGGGATAAGATTCAAGACTTGATCAATTTAAGATAGATTCCCAATTTGGAGCAGAGACAGAAAGGTTAGGGTGCTTATTCAAAGGTCCCTCCATAAGTCAATATGGTTAATTTAGGTTTGTTGAAATGGTATATGCTTTGAGACTTATACAAAAATGATTACTTGGCAGTGAAAAGAGTGGCAAAAGTGAATCAGGGTTCAATGTGTGTGATAGGTATATGGGCTATAAATAGTGAAAGTTAGTCGAAAGAATAGGTTTAGGAATTGTGAGTTGATTCTAATTTAAAGAAGAAGTTAGGCGAAGAAAGAGAAACCAAAGCAATAACCCAAAGCAGTCAGGTGGTACCTAAAGTAGAGAGGGAGCTAATTCCCCCAATTATGGGAAAAGAAGAGGATGTTGTGACAAAATATCTAAGGAACACTCCTAACATATTTCAATTTGGTATATGTTGTGTCAATCCTCCTCTCATCGATAGAAGGTGGTTGAAGCTTTATGTGTTATAATAGTTTCAACAATTATATTACCATTTAAGCTAGTGGCAATGGTAAAAAGAGAGGCAAAAATAGTAGTCAGCTTCTCTGATACAGATTTGCCGCCTAAAGGGCATCACCACAATAGTCCTTTATACATCAAAGGAAAAGTCAACAAAAAGCATGGCATGTGTAATGGTTGATGATGGATCATCAATCAATGTGTGTTTACTTAAAGCCATAGCTATATATAAGATTAAAGATTCAATGATCTCTCAGTCTAAACTTACCATCATGGCCTATGACAACATGAAGAGATAGGCGTATGAGACTTTTAAGGTCAATGTCAAAACGTGGGTGATTATAGACAATGTGGAGTTTACAGTGCTCAAATTTCTCTCTACTTTTAGGAAGGCCATAGCTCTATAAGCTGGGAGGAGTTTCATTGACATTGCATCAAATGATAAAAATTCCTCATAATGGTGAGATAGTAACGATAAGGGCTGTAAAGGAGAATCAAGTTTTAATGCTTGAAATAGCCAACTAGCCTTTTATGGTTTCCACATTGTTAGGATCTTTTCAGAGGAAGAGGATGATCTTAAGGTGGTAAATATGCTGAAAAAGATAAACTATCTACCTAGAGCTAGATTAAGACATGCTTAAAAAGGTTCAATCTTAGCCATTTAGCCTCAAGGACAGAAAGATTGAAAGGGGTTGGGATACATTGTAGAGACATCAAAATTGAGGAAGACAAGAAAAGGTATGCCTCCACTAAAAGAAAGTTTTGTTTAGGCTAAAGGGAATGTCAATTACTATGAACAGTCTGAGCCGGCTATCATCAAAAGACATGTTATGCCAGGGTTTAAGATTTTCAGTGATGTGTTTGATTAGGCTATAAATGAAGTAAAAGTCATTTTAGATTTTTGGGATGAAGAAATCATCACCAATTTAACCAAGCTAGAAGTCAGACTTGAGGAAGAGATTTTAATTGATGCTATGCTCCAAGATAAGGGAAAGAAGAAGATGGAAGAAGAAGACCCTCCTAAAATCTCTTTTGAGAATTTATATGTACCTGAAATTTTCAATCACGATGTCCCTATTTCTTTGTCAATAATATGAACAATTTTGCTTATTTTTGTGATGTCTCATCTAACTACATCATGCATAATGATATTCATGACACACATAACATGTTGATATTAATTCAATCAATACTACCTCGTTTAATCTCAGTACTGATGAAAATCCTAAAGAGATCTTAATTGCATCTGATGTAACTCCTAAAGAGAGAATTAAATTTGAGAGAATGTTAAAAAAATATGAAAAAGTCTTTGCCTGGACCTATGAAGACATGCCAAGGGTGGATCAAAAAGTAGTTGAACATGCTATCTATATGTACCTGAAAGCAAATCTAGTGAAGAAAAAACTATAGAGAATAAGACTAAAGTGGGCAGATAAGATAAAAGAAGAAGTACACAAGCAAGTCGAAGCCAAATTCCTAGAAGAGATATAGTATCTAACATGGTTAGCTAATGTGATTTCGGTCGCCAAGAAAGATGGTAAGGTTAGGATTTGTATAGATTATAGAGATCTAAATAAAGCCTGCCCAAAAGATGACTTCCCATTGCCTTATATAAATGTGTTGATTAATAGGTGCAGTGATGTGCAAAATGTATAGTTTCATGGATAGATATGCCGGTTACCATCAGATTTTGAACAGAAGTGCAAACAAGATAAAAATGGCCTTCATCACAAAATAGGGGACCTCTTGTTACAAGGTTATGCCTTTTAACTTGAAAAATGCTAAGGCTACGTACTAAATGACGTCCACAAGGATTCTTGATGACCTGATTCATAAGGAAGTGGAAGTGTATGTTGATGATATGATGATCAAATCCTTTACAAGGGAAGGACATTTTAAGGCCTTAGAGAAGTTCTTTAGAAGGATAAAGAAATACAATCTGCACTTGAATCCAAAAAAGTGTGTCTTTGGGGTAACTTTAGGAAAGCTCCTAGGGCATATTATGAGTCAAAGAGGAATTGAAGTGGACCCTGATAAAGTCAAAGTAGTTAGAGAAATGTAGTCTTAAAGAAAGAAAAAGAGATAAGGGGATTTTTGGGTAGGATATAATACATCAGTAGGTTTATAGCCAAGTTCACTACCATATGTGAGCCTATTTTCAAACTTCTCAAAAAGAACCAACTAATTAAGTGGAATGATGATTATCATAAAGCTTTTTGACACAATCAAGGAATATCTACTAAATCCACCAGTTTTACAACCACCAAGGTGTGAAAAGTCGTTGATCCTTTACCTATCTATTGAAGAAAGTTTAGTTGGGAATATGAGAGCACAGGAAGATGAGATGGGGGCTGAATTTGCACTTTACTACTTAAGCA
>CANXYI011586690.1:0-11937 GCA_948208565.1 Hura crepitans | reverse complement strand
TTTATTTGTGGCTTGAGGCATGAGTTTGATGTATGCTCAGGCTAATGTTAGGCTGAATATAGGGGACCAGATGGGTCTAGGTGTTATGAATTGCTTATAGAAGTGTTAAACGGACTTGATAAAATTTTAGGACAGGATCCGGGCAGCTGTTATGCTATCGAATATTTAGGGGGTACCTGAGTGTTAGTAGATTTCCTCTATAATGATTGGATCATATTGATCATAATCTAAATGGACTATAAGAACTAATTGAAGTGGTTTTAGAGTCAAAGAGAATGATCTAGAGTGAAATTAGTAAAAGTTAATCAAATGATTATGGGAGAAATTTTAGGATAGGTGACCTAGTGGGAAATGCACCGCTTATTGGATTTCATTCGGAATCCAGTAAGGGATGTCACAAAAAATTTGTCTCATTAGTTAATTTGGCATCCCATAAGTTAAGCCAAATGTGATCTTAATGGCACCTTAATTGTATTAAAAGTTTGTAATGCAAATTTAATGTCCTAATTGGTTATCTAGTCTAAGACATAAGTAGGAAATAGGTATGGGTTAAGAAACTAACATTATGAAATGAATAGTGCATGAGACTTTGTTAGCCTAAAACTTTCCTCACTTGAGATAAGGGTTAAGATTGTTCAATTGATGATGAATTATTATGTTGTGATAATGTTAAGATGATAATATGATACGTGCACAAATTGAATGAAAATGGGACTATTAATGCTTTATATGGTTTAATGAAAAAGTAAACATACCATTATGTATTATGGTGATATGTGTTTTGGTTGTGATAATATATGATTATGGTTGATGATAATAACTATGTATGATGAAATTGATGTGGTTATATGATGAAAATCATGGTTTTCATGTAAAGAATATTATATGGTATGAGATAATGAGCAAGTTATGAATGGCTAGATATGTATTTAAGCATGATAAATGGCACAGTATGCTTATAAGCATTTGAAGATATGCTATGTATATATATTAAGTAGTTATAATATATGTGTTAACAAAATATAATGAATTAGAGAATGAATTAAAAATGATTGGGTGATGAGAGTTGTGATATGATGTTCAAGTCTTGATGTATATAAAAAACCATGTATGTGATATAGGTGATGTATGATAGTAACATGTATGTTATGCAAGATAAATGTATAGGCATTTGTGTGATGCCTAAAAAAATGTGTTCACAATGATGGTATTATTATTAATGAATATATTGGAAACAATAAAGAAAAGAATTATGAAATGATAAAATGGCAATAAAAGGCACTATGCCTAGAAGGCCTAATATGAGATGGGAAATGCTTAAGGAATTCTTAAAATGCAAAGGCAAGGTAAATTTCTTTATGCAATATTGATGTCATATTAGCATGATATATCATGGATTGTGTAACCCTAAAAAATCCAAGTGTAATTAATACTACTTCCCAAGACATGAATAGTGTTTTTTTAGATTCAAGTGACATTGATGCAACTAAATGGAAGTATTAATTATAATATAATTTTGGTTCAAATTAGAAGTGAAAATGAAGTCATTAAAAAGTTAAAAAATGACAGTAAAGATTTATTGATAGTGTCCTAAGAATTGTAACCTAGTTTAAGCTTATTTGTAAAATATTGTGTTTGTGCTAAGAAAAACTCAGGATTGGCACAATCTGATGATCAAATATTTCAAAAACTCCATTAGAAGTGGAATTAGAATTTTTGAAGGTTGTGAAGATTATTTTTCAAAAGCAAATGAGAATATAAGTATTTAACTAACTTAGATTTTCTTAGTTTTTGAACATTATTTTTGAGTCCTTTTAGGACTTGATGTAAATTATTTTATGACATATTAGAAGACATCAAAAGAGGAATTTAGGGGGATTAAAATGGCTAGAAAAATGAGAGCTATTAGATTAGGTTAACTATCAATTTTTACCATCTATTTAAAATGGTTATAAAAAGGTTAAAAGAGGTTAGAAAGTCAATAATATTCATTTTCTACTTCTCCCATCTCCTAGAGTAGCTGATGCCATCTTCCCTGCTCCCTTCCTCTCCACCTCTATTTTTGCTTCTTTTCTCTCATATCAAGCTTTAGAATCAATCTAAACCCTTAAATTAAGCCCTCTAGATCTTGTTTGCATGCTCAATTTCAAGAAAAAAGGCTCTAATTTGAAGACTTTTGAGGTAAAGGTTTTACGAGAATACTAACCAAATTTTGAATGTGTGCTTTTTTTTGGGTTTGATATTTTTCAAGGGTCTTTATAGGATGTACATGAAGTTTGATTTCATTTTAGGCATACATTTGATTTTATATGATTTTTTTATTATGGAAATAGTGTATATTGTGTAGTGAAAGTTGACAAAGGCACTTCAAAGGGAAAATAAAAGGTGTAGAATGCTTTTTAGTGTTTAAAAGACACTATTTGGTATGTGTATTCTAAGTAGCATAAGTGTTCAACATCTATATGTGTTGACATGTGTATATTTGATGTATAATGTATGTTATATGGTATAAACTTATATGTTATGATATAATGATGTTATGAATATGATTTTAAACCCATTAACATGATAAGGAATCATTGTTTTGAGGGTCGATAATGGCTGGTTGAAACATAACTAGGGTTTAAATTAAGGTTATTATTAATGATAATGTGTGATTTGATGTCATTTGTGATATTTAATGCCTAAAATGTTTGTTTGAGTACTTTAATTTGTGTTTGCATAAGAGGTGGCATATTCAGAGTTAATGGCACTTTAATAAACTTAAAGAGCATGTGATGTGAAATTGACATATTGTTTGTGGTCTTGTATAAAAATGTGGTAAGGAAAAGTCGTAACTTGAGAAATTAGTAATACGTAATAAATAGTGCTAAAATAATATTTAGCTAAAACTTTCTCTGACTAAAGGAAAGCCTTAAATTGTTTGAATGGGGATAAGTGGACAAGGTATGATATATTTATATTTTCTATATGTTCTGTGTTAAAATTGAATGGAAATTGATGCACATATGCTTATCATGTGCTTAAAGGGAAAATAAGTGTATGTTATGTAAGATAATATGAGATATGAGATATGCATACGTTTTGAGAATAATGACAATGTTGGATAGATATAATGTTGTCACATGATGAAGAATATAATTTCTAACAAAGATGAGATATCAGCATGACTAAAATCATTATCATGTGAAGCCAAAGGCTTACATTAGTTAGTGAATACTTAAGGCATTCATAATGGACATTATTGACACACAAGCATAAAGTAAGTAGAAATTTTTTAAAATAAATGTACAAATGACATAATGTGATGATGATAATACGTGAATGATTTGTGTATGATATGATGTCATGTATGTAAATGAAAATAATAAAATATCATAAAGTAAAATTAAAATAAAAATTCATCTTAGTTACCTTACCTTTGGTCATTTGTTGGCCAAAGGACTTGTAATTTATTTAAAAGCTACTTTAATAAGGTGAAACACAAGTAAGAATAGTAATGGCCCATATAAGTAGGCAACCTAGCTTAGATAGGTTAGCCAGTAAATTAGGGAGATTAGCAACTGCTAAGGCATTTCAATGCTTATTTTAGGCCTACCGGCTAATTTATTTTTGCCTGCGGGCTTATTTATAATATCAAACTTATAAGTTAATGTACTAGACCTCAATGCTTTAGACATTCGAGTCAACAACTTAGACCTTTGTTGTTAATGCTAGACCTATGTGGTCAATATATTAAACCTTTGAGTTAATGTTAGACCTTTGTGGTCAACAATTCCCGTTATCTAGTTTTAGGAGTATATCTTATATAAACATAAGTAATACTTAACTAATAGAACTTGGGCATACAAATTGATATGAGAATATATATGTTGGCTTATAAATCTCTATGTGCACGAATCATGTAAATTGTTATGAGTGCTCACTTGCATACTTATGCATGAGACATTGTACATAATATAAGTTACTTATACTTATTAGCACTGAATGAATGGATAAATGTAAGAATGCATGTGTATGAGTTAAATTATGCTATTTTGAATACAGCACTAAGAGTTATGCTTAGTGCATTGTTGTTTTTGCCATGCGTAGGTAAAAGTACAGATAAATCTTAAAGCCTCACTAGTGGCATATATCAAAGGACACCATATTTCAATATTTTGACTTTTCTTTTGTATAAATTATGGGATATAGGTCATGTTTGCACTCATATCTTGTATGAAGGGGGAAAAAGACCTAAACTAGTTTTTATAAGTTTTGTGACTCTGATTATGTAACAATATTTTGTAATATGTATATGTAAACTACTTTTATTTTGGATTTCTTTATTATCATGACATAATATTGAATTTTTGAGAATGTATTGTGCTATGATATTAGGTTGGATTAAGAGGATCCTTATAATGCCTTAAATCTCAAATCATGAATAATGAACCTTAGAATCAAGGGAGATAATTCTTAAGAGATGATTAGGAGTTTACTTACTGAATAAAAGAAAATAATGAGGATAAGTTAGGGTTAAAATTTCATGTCATGATAAGGTCATTCAATTAGTTAATGAAGCATGTTTACTTTAACTATGAATAGTGATTTAACTAATTACATGAATAGTGTCGCTCGAGACTCAATGCATGTTGATGTTACTAAATGAAAGAAAATATTCTAAAACAATTTTAGGTAATGTTTGGAAGGCAACGATGGTCATTAAGGAGGTTAATTTAATTAACAAAGGTTTTTCGATAATGTTAATAAATAGTAATTTAGTTAAACCTGAATGATAAAATATCCGAAGTTGCTCTGAAAAATTTAAAAATAGCATAAAATGGTAGTCAAAAATTCCAAATAAGTTATTAGTAATGAGATTGGAATTTTTAGAGCTCAAAAAATATTTTTTGTAATTAAATTAGGAGTAAATTCAATAATTAAAATAGCTAGGCATAGTTTAAATTCTATTTTTGATGTGGCATGTGCAATTCAAATTTCTAAAATGTTTAGTGCAAAAATTAGAATTTTTAGATGAAAGAAGGAGAGAGAAATAATTAATTTAGAATAAGGATGCATGGAAAAATGACAACCCTTGGATTACTTAGGTGTCACTCATCTATGCCTCCCTTTAACTCAGATAAAGGGCTTAACTTTTACACTCCCACTAGCCAAAAACCTCTCCCCTCTTCCCCATGGCTAACAACCACTCCTTCTCTCCCTCTCCCCTATATTTTTCTTCTTCACTTCACTAGTATAGCTTATTTTTCCACTAATTAATCCCATAAATCACCCCTCTATCACTCCTTCACAACTAATCAAGAAGAAATTCTCCATAAAAAGGGTTGATTTTCAAGTTTTAAAAGAAGGGTGAATAGAACCTAAAACCTTAGTAAGTGTTTAAAATTTAATTCTAATATTTTTCCTAGGTGAATTTAGGTTCTAAATGAACATATGTGGTTTAAGGAGCTATATATGATTTATTATAATTTTTCTTAGATGACAGTTGTTTATGTTTGTACCGAATTGTAGGAAAAAGCTTAAGAGTTTGAAAAAGAAGGACTTAAGAGGCATTTTAGAGGCTAATTAATTAATTAAGTGTATTCTTTGAAATATGTGTACCATATGTGAATTTTGTGCTTTCAAGTGTGTATGGAATTTATGTATATGCATGGTTTAATGTGTATAGTATGAGTTAGTTAATTTTAGTGGTATAGTCAATTTAATTGAAAGAAAAAGGGGTGTTTCAATGCATTATAAGATGTCTTGATAATGTTTAAGAGTATAGAACATATGTGTCTTACATGAAAAAGGGTGTTCAATAGTTGGCTAGTTGAGTTAATTAAGTTAGGTTGACTAATAGAGTATTTTGTTAAGGAATAAATAAATGAAATAGGGAAAAATAAGTTAAGTAGTGCAACATGATGTGGTCGAATGGTAGGTATAGGTGGGAAGGATAGTGTTTTGGTTAAATGTGGGTGTATTTAGCATGATGATGAGATAAAAATTTATTTAAGCATATAAATAGTGTTTTAGGATGGAGTATGAGAAAGAAATGGACTTTTTAAGCATGGATGAGAAATTTACATGAGGGGAAACCGATATATGTCATATGTAAGGTTGGATTAACCACTTTGAAAAGAATAATCAAATAGGTAAGAAAAGGGCATAAATAGAGAATATAAAGAACTAAATGAGCCAAGTATAGGGATGTGGCTTAGTTGAATGGTACATGTGTGTGCAATATATGTATTCACTTCTTCAAGTGTAGGTGTCATGTATGAATTAATGTATGCTCTATATGTATGCTCATTGTGAGATAGTGTATATGTATGCTTATTTTAATATGGTATATGTCATATGTGTGTGCCTCTTCATAGGAGAATTTCATGTATTGATAGATGTGTGTGGTTTGGCCGAGTGAGGTGTCTTCCATGTGTAATGTTTTAGGGTCGCTAAGATTGTTACCATTGGACAAGTAGGTGAGTAGAAGAATTATTACATAAAAGGCATAAGGTTAAAATTGGATTTGATAGTTGAGATTGATTGGGAAAGGAATATGATTAAATAAAGGCATAATCAAGGAGATTATACAATATACTGAAAATTTGAATAGGTACTTTAGGGTGACTAGGATGAAATTTTGCATGATAATATAAAGAGTCATGATTAATAATATCTATGTATTAATGAGATAATTACTAGTTTAGAATCATTTTGAGTGAAAATGAATAAGTTAAAATGTGCATGTTAAATAGGTCAAATGGAATAGAAAACTATATTTATATGAATACTCATAACGAGGTTAGCATAAGGGTATGAATAGGCAAAATGAAAGTTTAGTCAAGGTGATTAAAATAAGTAATAGATATAGATACTAATATCACAATATAGCTAAAGTAAAGGCTAAATGGTGAAGACTATTAGGATAACTAATTTCAACACATCTTACCATAACTAGGGAATGAAATTTAAACCTAGTGTAATAAAAATATTCTTATATGGTCACTCTAGGCATATGCACATATGGGGTGGTTAAGTAATGATATGTAGTTAATTTCAGACATATGTGTCAATTCTTTTCCAATATGTATAGTGTTCACAAGATACCTGTATAGTGAATTATGATTGACCTAAGTATGTAATTATGTATAAAAATAATTGCAAAAAAAAAGTATATAAGCTTGAGGACATAGGTATACATGGCATCGTAACTATGTTTTGAAAGATTAATAGTAATGATTGCCAAATTGGTTATGATCAAGGTTAAATCTCAAAATAGCCCATAGAAGTAGACACTACACTAGATAGGTTAACCAATCAACTATAAGATTATGCCTTAGAGCTTATGTAATAGGGTTATATTAATGTGTTTAAACCTTGTGAATTAATATAAAAGGCATTTCTCTTTATATCATGGTACTTTTATTTATTACTTATAATTGTTTGCAATGTCTTAAACCATATTGTAAAGTCCACGATATAAAATCATAGTACAAAGGAAAACATGAAGTGTTCTTAATGTGAGATTCTTATTGCATACAAATGTGATATGCTTAAATATCCTTGATCATAGTATTAACAAGATAGCACATTGTTAATGTGGATAGATCAACACATGTTATAATCCTTGATTGGATTAAGCAATGGTTTTCACTAGCTGTAAGCATAGAGATTCTTGGAGTTAACATATAGAGTTATCACTATCTTTTTGTTCAATCAGGCATAAACATGCATCAAACTATTCATTACTTTACTGTAAATGTACACAACATGCATCATAGAGTATTGTAGACACACATATTATAAGAAGTTTTGCATCATTAGATATGCATTACATCCTGCACAATGTACATAAGTGAAAGTTCTCATTGTCATCTAAACATACATAACACATACTTAAGCACATGCAAGCTATACATCCTTACATTCATGCATCATAAATATATATGATAGGAATCATGTATCATGCTAACTATTTTTGTGTATGTCTTTTATAAATCATCCTTTTCTTGAACTCACTAATAGACATACCTCTCCTTCCCTATCTAATAAATCATCTCACTTCTACCCCTAGCTATGGTTGATGATTAAAATGCCCTTATGTCCTCAAAGGAATTAATCACTATATTAGATCACTTTAGAAAAGGAATGCTAACAATTACCTTATCCACATTAGCTAAAAATGTTCTTAAGGCCAAGATAAGACATTAAGATGCTCCCCATATACACAGAGAATTCTTTAAGGCTTTCACAATTTTTAAGTAAGAAGTATTACAAGTTATCAATCATGCCATAGCTAATACAGTACTTGATGCTCATTCTCTTAAGAACCATGAAATGAAGAAGGAGTATTTAAGCAAGGAAGGCCCCACCTTACTAATACTGGACGTAGCTCTTTGAACACTCCAAAAATCAACTATGATGATCACCTTAACTTGATTAAGCCCTATCGTGGCATTTTAAGAAATTGGTATTAGAAGGAAAGCTATGACCACTCCCATTTCAACCAGCCAAAAGTTAAAACAAGCAGGACAATGCTTTGATCTCTTCTATGAATATCACCAAGATACAGGGCATCACACAAATTAATGTTGGACTTTTCACGTTATTATTCAAGAACTCACCAAGGAAGAGTGAACCGCATGCACCAGTTTCCTAACCATGAGGAAGTTTCAAGCCTATACCTTGACCTTTCTTTTGTGTTTTAAAAAATGCTTTGCGCTTATGAACATATCCTAAATTTTAGAAATTTCACCTTTTATCATTTCAATCAGATGTTCTTGCTTTTATTTCTTTTGTATGATTTTTTGCCATGTGATATCATACATATTGATAATCAATCCATATGTGGTGTTTATTCAATTATTACTAGTTCGTTTCTTCTTGGCATATGTAAGCGTTTTAGATCACATTTCCTATAGCTCTTGATAAGGGAGAAGAGAGATAAAAAAAAGAAGTAAAGAAAAAATAATAAAAAGATGAGCCTGTCCCTCACTCAGCTTCTAAACTAAGGAAACTTATGGATTTAAAAGATTAAAAGAAAGTAATAGCAAACAATCTATGTCAGTGGGTTTAAAATATCATCCCAATTAGCATCTTATCAAATCCTAGCCTAAAAGATCCAAGGAATCTAACAACTTAAATTTATCTCTTTTTAGATGAATACAAGTACCCTTTTGCTATTTTCACCCATGATATTCTATAATGCTACATTGGATCAATATCTAGTTAACCTTCATAACTAAGTAAAACCTGGAATTAGCTTTATAATTAACCCTATGGGCATATATGAGGTTCACTAAAAGTAGTCTATCATTTTCTAAATTAAACTCTTGACGTTAGTGATCAAAATCATCATAAGAGGAGATTCAATTTGGTAGTGCTAGCTAGGCCTTCAAAAACCCTTTTTCACACCAATGTAGAGCCTAATGCAATTCTTTACTTTCACAAAAAAAGGGGCCTCAAAATAATCATTTCATACCCTAAGGGCAACCTTAAACTACTGGCTTCCACCTATATGATGATCTTATGGCATAAAAAGGGTTTAGTTCCTTGGATAACCTCTTACAAATGTTACAAGTTGAGGAATCATTTTTTTTTTTTGAAAAATAGAGAAAAGTTAGAATTACACATAGATGTGAAGAGTCTTAAGAAAAAGATTATGCCAAGGTAACAAGAAGGGTAGACACTGTAAAAAAAAAAGAAAAAAAGAAAGAAATAAAATGTAAGTAATGATCCTTGCTAGGTCGAAGACCTTTTGAAATGGCTTTGGCAAAAGTTAAAGGAATTGAGTGAAAATATTCAACCATGATAAACATAATGGCAGGTTGCTAACAAGAGTTTAGTATAATAAGAACCAAGATGTTTAGATGTTAAAATTAAGTGAACCAAGTTTAATTGCATTGAGTGTCTTTGTGATAATTATCTTTATGCACTTATGCTGCCAAATGGCAAGCTACATCATGCAAAATAAATAAAAATCCTTTTTTTATTACCCCATTACCTTGTTGTCTATCATACCACAAAATGTCATCAAATAGAATTAACTTATAGTTCTTTCCTCTAAATAACTAACTTTCATGACAATGGCAATGAGATTGATCATTAACAAGAATAAGCTATGATGGTAAAAGTACACCATTTGTAGATTAGGCATTAGAACACAAAATCTTTACAAGTAGCTTTGTCTTAAAAAAGAGAGAAAAGTCTACTAGTATGAAAATATTCCTTCAGGAAGGCACATTAGGCAAAAGTTAAGCAGCTTAATAGTGCAAAAACCTTTTTCGGAGAGTGCATTTAGGCCAAAATTAGGGTAAAAAAATATAAAAAAGTTTTAATATGCTGTAGGGAAGGGGAGTGTCACTAATTAATATCAAAATGTTAACCTTAATCTTACACCACTCTGTCAATTCACTTTCAAATACAATGGACAGCTACCCCAAAAATAGCCAAACCCAATTCTTCTCTATAAAAAAGTTTGAGGAAAGAATGATTTTAATGGCAATGTTTCGTGTTTGAAAATGCATTTGTGGACATATTCTTTAAGAGAGGATTAGTACATTCATTTTTTGCTTAGCATAATAGATATACACATTAAGCCCATGTATGATTCATTCACCATCTGACATGACACATGCACAAACATGTAATTTTCATCATGTTTTCCATGTATCATTCTTAAATTCATAAATTATTGTCAGTTTATTCATTTATTCATATTAGGCATAAAGATACATGACAACACATTTATCATCACCAATTTATACATGCATATTTCACTAATGCCTTAATATATACATACCTATTCATCCATGTATTTAACTCATGCATTTAGTTATAAAGGCCTATTTTCAATGTTCATGACACATGAATGCATATGAACAAGTGCAAATAAGCATTAAAATTGCACAAACATGGATATAAAAAATTAGGAGTTTAGTAAAACATCCCTATGCATTTGTGTCATGGCATTAATACATCACTCATACATTCTTTTTGAAGGAACTAAGTTTATCTCAAGTACATCACAAACATGCCCACACTATATAAATAACACATATGTGCATTCACACACTAAATATATATTAGATAAAAGAAAGATTCATGGTTGCAAACATGCATATTCACACATTTAGACTAGTACATACATATATACATACACATATATAGGGGCCCATCATTTACTTATCCTCTATGGAGTTAGGCATACCCATCAGCATATTCACCCCTCTATGCATTAAATCCTCACATCCAACTCATATATTTAATTTTAATGTTAGGCATACATACAGCATTGTACAAATATTACAAATGTTTAAATTTGCTTAAGCATTTACATACGGAGATGTATTTAACGTATATATAGCATGCATTTTGTTTTTACAGTTGATATTACTTTTGTACCACATCGAAACAAATTGGTTCTTAGAAGCAACCTTCTAATTTCAACATTATACAAAGCCAAAGTTATTTTGTTTAGATAGGTAGAGGAGATTATGAAAGAGATACATTCAAGATCTATGCACGTATTAATTGGCTAAAAGGATAAAATAGTCACTTGCCTCTTAGTCAAATTGGCTATGTTAGGACATGCAAAAACAACCATTTCTAGCATTACTAAAATGGTCATTTTCAACTATAAAATGACTTTTTTTTGCTTAGTTTTAGTATAAAAATTCCTTTTTTCACTTGAAAACCTTATCCATTTGTCATACATTCATCTTTTGTTGCATACAGATCAACTCTTAAGCATTCTACATAATATAAAATGCCATCTAAATGCCAATAAAGCAAGCGTAAACACTATTCTATGCTCGACCATGAGGTAGCTCTCGACTACCTAAGCCTTGATGAAGCAGAGTTTTTTAAGTGCCTCTTTTCTATCACCTTTATTAAAAGGCACTACCTCTGTATGAGATTTAGGTGTCCTCTAATAAGTGGATTGGTTGCTTG
>CANXYI011586663.1:70000-74320 GCA_948208565.1 Hura crepitans | reverse complement strand
CTTTTTCTTTCCTTGGGCAGTACCTCCCAACAAGATTGATCCGTTTGGATTTTGGTCCATGATGGCCTTTTTATTGATTTTGACGATTGGATCTCTCTATGAATGGAAAAGGGGTGCTTCGGATCGGGAGTAATCACTAGTAATAGGGAAAAAATCGGGGGGAAGGACAAAGGAAAGAACGATGCCTACATTTCGCGTTCGAGACTTTATCTACTCATTCCTAATCATTCTATTCTTAGTAGGTGTGTTTTATTTACTTTGTCTAACATTTTGTTCGATTGAGATCTTTTGGGCCTTGTTGGCAAAAGTGGGAATCTCTGTGGTGTGTCGGTCCGTTTATATCTCTTTGATAAAGATGGGCTTATCGGGGGGTCTGGTCTTGGCCATAGTTTTTGCGGTGAAATCTCTGCTCACTGCGGAGGTCTCACCCAATATGGTGATTCCATCAGGGTCGGGTGGGGAAGTCTTTGCCCATGGAGGCGCTTCGAGCTCGTCCGGGTGGACGAACTTCGATTTGGGTGTTCTAGGCGAATCAATGCCCGAAACGGAAAGCAGAGGGGGCACCCCGTCTACTAATGCGGGCCCTTCGGAACCGAGCGTCAACCAAGCCCCTGCGAGCCCTTCCGGGGAAAGGGAAAGAGATTCGTCGGTCGAGCAGCCGGTTCAACCACACCGCCCGGTTACCGAAGACGTTCCTTCGTCTTCACGCCCCCCTGGAATGGAAGATGAACTGCAGCTAAGGGAGCTGCAAGCTCGCCTCCACGCCTTGATTCGGGATCAATATTGTCACTACGTCGAGCGAGGTTATCCTCGATGGCGGCAATCGGATCCCGAAATATATTCTGAAATTACGAGCTATATTATGAAAAGTTTGGAAATAGAGCCAGATGTTTCCGAATTTCAAATGTGGCTCAATGAGCTTAGAAAAAATCCCCAAACACTCAAGGAACTTTTTAAAGAATTTAACAAATTTTCTTGAGTGTTTGTCTATGCCATTTTGGGATTTGCTCTAAGCGAAGCTATTGCATTGTTTGCCTTCTTTCCTTTAGTGCAGTACTTCATCTGGTTACAGTCAATCATTACTTCTGATGGGCGAGGGTCAACTATCGAATGTTAATGCGTCTATAGGCTGGTTCATGCTTACCGAAGACAAGATATACTTCTTTACTTCCTTATTTCGGACTAAGGTCAGAATGCGTCTGTAGCCGTTGCAGCTAAACTAACGGAGGAAGGAGGAGGGGAAGGGTGGGGGACATCAAATGGATTAGAGTTTTCACAGAACTGGAAGAGGTTCGATTCCTCTTTGATGTTGTTAAGCCAAGAGCGCAAAGCGCATGCGCGAAATGAGAGCTAGAGGAATGGGAAGACAAGAGAATGCCCGGGTACTCCATCTACCAAAAGAAATGATTGAAATAGAGCGAAGAATGGAAAGGCAGGCTGCGAAGGCGCTGACTCAAAGGCTGATAGGATTGAACTCAAAGGGAAAAGGAAATAGGCTAAGCAAGAGGATTTACCATCGATCGTGAAAGATGAAGTGACTCACCAAGAGCATTGCCCATCAGGGGTTGCGGGGACAGGAGCTAGAAGAACTAAACCAAAAGAAAATGGCCGTAGAAGGCTAGCTTTCAGAATAAGAAAAGGCACCTTATTAGCACGATAGGGGGATGCTTAGACAAGCAAAAAGCATTCAACCCCTCACTTCCTAGAACTCAAGGCAATGGCCCCTGCTACGACCGATACGGGAATGTTTACACAACCTCAAAGCACATGAACTACTTCAGCAAGGAGCACACACAGACGGAATCGACTACTCAACTGACAGACCGAATGGAAGACTTCGAACCACATACCGACTTCTACCACTTCGACTGCTTTGCTTCGAAGACTTAAACTGATGTACGGACGGATAAGGTACTTTAGGAGAGAAAGATGACTTTAGTACCCAGCCCAGGGCTGCCCCTTTTGGGCTATTAGACTCCACCCAGATACCAATTCCCTCACACCCTTAGTCGAATCTCAAAGAAAGAGAGAAGAGATAGGATTACGGAGGGAGGTAGTCTAAGGCTTCCCCTAGAAAGACAGGTAGGGGAAATGGCCCTGACACACCCACGGCAGTCACTGAACTACCTAGAAATAAGAATAGGAGTAAGAAAGCAAAAAGCATTCAAAAAAACTTAAAAAATGCTTTCTTAGGAAGGATTCCCCTTACTGGGGGTGGGACTATTACACCAACTGAAGCTTAGGAAGGAATGGAAAGATAGGAAGCTTGGAGAGCTAATGGAAAGAAATGCGTAAGAAATAACAGATCTGCGATAGAAGTCGAATACGATTAAGTAACTAGGGGCAAGATACAGACTTTAGAGCGTCAAGTCATACACAAACCGGAGTGACTTCACTACCTGAAGAAAGAAAGCTGCTTCGGCAAGGTCGAAAGTCGTAAGGAAGGCACCGGATAAGCAGCTAAGATAAACTACTACCGTACAGCGCATCCCCTTGTCGGCCTTTTCAGGCTTAGCCGACTAGTAGGTCTGATGCTTCAACTTCAGCGCTTATTCCGACTTCACGGCTTGGGCACCACGGATGAGTCTTCTACCGGCCCTCTCTTTTCACTTACTTCCCCGCTCCTCTTCCGGAGGGACAAGGTTATTCTTTATTCATGTTCGTAGGTGGCTACCGTGTTTATTAACGAATAGCCCACGAGCCTCCCCATAGATTTTGCTTCTCAGGCCGGGATCGCCCCACTTGCCTTGCGAGCTAGGTATTCCCTTTCTGGTTTCCCAGTTCTTGCCTTTCCAATCTGTGAAACCTTGTCAAATTACCCTTCAGGTACTGTCATTTTTTATTGATTTTGTTTAGGAATGGAGTTGCTCGACCTTAATTAAATTAAGGGTGAGGAAACAGCGTGTTTTTCGCCTCAAAAACAAGATGTTTAGGAAAGAGTCCTTGTTTTTAGCTTCGAGTCTACGCTGAACATTTTTTCTTTTTCAACTCGTGACGGGTATTTCAAATAAGCTTCTTTCGTGAGGGAATGAGTTGGCGTCGTGACCGGTGACGATTGTTTTGCCATTCCTCCCGGGTTCTTCCCAAAGAACCGGTGATTGAATATACATTAGTGGCTTAATAAAGTGCTAAATAAGCACTCAACCAACTACGATTGGTAGAGACAAACGAAATACCTAAGCTAAGGGTGCGTAAGCGCAGCTCTTAGAACTCAATCCGGATCCGTAAATGCTTATGATTAGCTGTCATAAACCTTCTTTTGACTCATGCGTTGGTCAACGTAATAAGAAAAAAGGTATCCGGAAAAAGGCTGACTCGCTCACAATACCGGCACTGAGCCATCGTATTATATTCATTTTTTTTTTTCCGAGGAGAAACTTTCCTTTCTTTAGGCTCTTGGTGCCATTGAACCTCTTGCTTTTGGGATAATATCCCATGTGATAAGGTTATGTTATGGCCCCAGTCTCGTAACGGGAAAGGGATTCTAAGAATGACTAATAGGGGCACTAAAATGCCTTAGCCTTAAGTCTTAACCTTAACTTCGTAAGTTCCTTCGTTTTCTTTCAATGGAAGCTAGATTGCCATGGATGAACTGGCTTGACAGAATGAACTGAGACCGCTACTGGCCGGATGATTCATAGATCTCGATCCGCTAATCGATATGGTTCTCTTCTTTCCCGCTTGAGCGGCTGGGTGGGGCAAATCCTTCTTACTCTCGTTAAGCTAGTCCGTACCGACTAACTGAAAACACTATTTCTCCCTCGACTTGCTTGCATTAAGCATATAAATTGATCAAACCGCTCAATGGGTAAACTTCTGTCTCAGCCCTAACGATTGAGATTCAGTTTCAAACACAACTGAGCTCACGGAAGAAGACGTAGACCAAATACATGATTTAGTCATTAAATGAGGGATAAATCCTTTTCTTCTGGTACTCTTGTGAACTGCTTTCACAGCTGAAACCACAAGAGCAGACAAGATAAGAGAAGAGAATATATCATATATACAAAAAGAGAACACTAATATATGATATGCTATTTCGGGGTAGGTAGTTAGCTGCGCAGCAACCAATGCATCTAACGGGAATCAATCAATCCCAGGTCCATGTAGTCTCGTGATTAGACGAATAAATAGATTACTCCATCATGCGCACCATTTTTAGCCTACATCTGAAAGATAGGCTTACCTTACTAAGGTCACAGTACTACCCGAACTTCTAAGATAGAAAGCAAACAAAGGGGCCTCTCCAGCTTTGATCTCTACAAAGATAGGCGAATTTTAAACACCACCATGCAATCAGGACAGCCAGCCCTTCCAAAG
>CANXYI011586663.1:0-65000 GCA_948208565.1 Hura crepitans | reverse complement strand
ATTAGCAGAGTTGGAAGACCAGAAAAAGCTGAATAGTTTTTTGCGGGTCAAATCGTTTAAAGCAAGGATTCCGTTGGTGTTCCATAAGCCCTATAGAGGTTCGATGCTTTATTAGTCCGAGGGATATAATGCTCGACCGATAGGTGGAGGTAGGGCGAGACCATACGAGGTTCAATATAAAAAAACCTATCTAGGAAAAGAATAAATTGAGGAGAGAAAGATACGATACTGAGTAAGGGGCAACGTGTATATTGAAATGACTCGACCTATTGAGGAGGAATTCATTTCTTATACCTTACTTTTTCAGGTAGGAGTCCGTTAGAGCAAGTATTAAGGATGAATATCTGGTTGAAGTTAGAGTTCGCAGTCATTCAGCGGTTCCCTTGCAGATAGTTGGGTTGCCTTTGTTTTGCTGTCAGGCCAGTTTCTTTGAAAGACGGGTTACGGGGCAGCCAGTGGGTGAGACAGTATTCAGTTAGTTTTCAATCCAGCCAGAGTAAAAGGCTAGGTCGAGAGAGGGAATAGGTTCATACTGTAAGCTTTCATCATCATGTAAAGAAAGGGCTAAGGCCTAGTCTTTTCTAATTTCCAAACGAGCTAGTTCCCATAGTGGAAGCAGTCCTTTTTTTTTCCCTTACCTTTACTCAATACCTGGCTGGCTAGTCATATTCAGAGCTAGAAATCAGTCTCATTTCCTAGACTTTCAATCGTCCAACTTGGAACCCTAGTCAAATAGGGCAAGGCGGGAAGGAATAAGCACTAGCCGTAGAGCTTTCAGTACGAGTGAAAACAAGTCAAAGCCAGTTGGAGAAAGCTTCTAGGCATTTCCATCCGCTTTTGTTACATCCCATAAGCCACTATATATTTCAATTCCTTCTGCATTTCCTGTGAAAGAGTGAAAAGTGATAAGTCTTTTTCGATATCTAGCGAGCCAATAGAGAGGTAGGTTGCATAGTCCATAATAGTTCCAGTCAAGTTATCTTACCCAGCCTCCTAGCCGCCTTTTCAAAGTCGCGCTTCTTGCTACCTTTGGCCTAGGCCTGAGACCGTTGGGAAGGAAAGATAAAGATCTTGGTTGGGAGTGGGCGCATTCCATTCTTCTTCTGGTCCAATTCCATCTGCTTGCGAGCCTCTTGGAGTGAGACTGAAATATTTTAATTTAATGAGGAATACTAGAATAGGGAGTTTTCTTAATCCAGGGGAGTTCCCTGTAAGCTTCTTCACTACTATATGGAAATGAAGATGGAGGATATGGAAATACTAGGTTCAGATGCTTCCGCCGGCGCCGGTGGATGACATTTGAGAATAAGAGGGGAGCCAGAGGGAATAGATTGCATTGAGTTGGCTGGTTAGCCAGCGTTTCGATCAAAACTATGAGATGGGTGCGGGACGGACCGGCTGCTTAGCTTCTGCTTGACAGAGATGGACAAGAGGACGACGCATTGCCTACTGCACCAGTGTCAGGGCTTGCTGGGTTCTGTTCGACTTCGCCTGCGCTCGTAATCAAAAGATTGATACAGCAGAACAATGATGTTAAGACAGGCAGCTGGGATCTAATCCGCGAGATATAGAAGGAGTTCGTTTGATTGGGAGAAATTCTGGGCTATGAAAGTTTTGAGTGGACTAAGAAAGCGGCAGGCCCAAGAGCAAGAGATTCAGAAGAGGGAGCGGTATCTCCTGAATCAGAGGTCGATCTTGAAGCTGAAAACCCAGCGTTTAGGCAAGAAGGTGACGAAGCCGAAGAATCAGTCCAATCTCCTTATTCGGGGTTAGAGCGAAATGCTTGGCTTACGGCCAGGTTGCTTTGCTCCAGGTAATTTTCTGGAACAGAAATTCAGAGATTCGGAACTTTTCGATAAGAGCTGTATTCTCTTTTCTTGTCCCAGAGGTCGATCGTCTCGAGCCGCGCTCTTCTGCCATGCGAAGGGAAGATAGGATTGAACGGCTGCAGGCAGATAAGAGTTTGAGTTCAATCTCCGACTTCTCGTAAATAAGAATCAAAGGGAAAATCAGAACCAAAGTGAGTCAATGGAGGGCCTTTCTTTCCCCAAGCCGAATCGAATAAAGACTGAAAGCCCTAAACTTCATAGCCAACCGGGACTCTTTCCAGTACTTAAGATGAGCTCCCGCTTCAACGCAGTGAGTAGAGGAGAATAACGAGATTAACAAAAGATTTTCTCGGTGCGAAGAATAGCTATCTTTCGTTAATCTCTTTCTCTTCCTATTCATTCGTATCTAAAGTATGTCACTTCCGGATAGCTAGATTCGATAGCAGCCTATGCCTTAATGGCATCAGTCTTATCAGTCTTAGATGTTCGATAAGGCAGATCTGTGGGCATTCATTCAAACAAGACTTTCAGCCTCTTTCTTGCTTGCATCCTTTCCTCTCTTTTCTTTCTTAATGATAATGAAATAGATATAGATGTCTCGCCTGCCGAATCCTTAGTTTAGCCTTAGCCTGGGTATGAATCCCATGCCTTAATCCCATCCACAGCGGAGTCAGTCAATAGCTTCGGATTCAATAGCAGCCTACTCTGGGCTTATTATACGATAGCACTCGCAAAGGGAAAGCCCTTATTAAATGAAAGGAAAAATGGACATTACATTATAGGCTCTAAGCCCTTCTTCTTTACTGAAATGAAAGCCAATAGTGCCTTTTCCTCACAGACTAGGGGATTCATCATCTGACCTTGAAGTTAAAGTTAAGCTTAAACAGCAACTTAAACAGCCTTCCCCATCTCTCTCTCAATCTCATGAGTTCATACCCGGCAAAGTCAGCCATCTTACCCGGCAATCTCCATTGGCTTGGTTTCAGTGAGTTCAAGAGATGAGGATTAAGTGAATTCAGTTCTCCGAGGCTAATTCAATTCTTTCAGCTCGAGCGAGGTAATTAGCCTGTGTTAGCCAGAGCTCTTGGGGAAAAAGACCAACTAGTAGTCAAGGCCTTGCCCTTATTATATTAGCCTGGTCCCTTCGAGAAGAGAAGATATGTAGGTAGCTTCCTTTTCTCTTGTTGGTGGAACTCTTCATGCCTTTACCAATCACCAAGAACTCATTCTAATCGTGAGAGATTCTATTACCTGAGATCAGGGGGGTAAGAATGAAATGCTTGGGCCCTAGGCCAGGATGCTTTGCTTCATCTGATCGATCGCAGTGGGCAAGTGCGTTGTGGGAAACTATAGAAGAAAAAAGAAAGGAGAAAGCTTGACCTCGAGTCGCTCTATTCGGTTAGCGATAGCTTTCAATCAGGATAGCTGAATTGAGATTTCGTAAGAGAAGGCCTTATCCCTACTAGGTGAATGAAAGGCTTTAAATCGTGAGATAGGGGTATAGGATGGCTTCTTTCCGTATGAAAATTGTCTTTTTGACACTTAAGAGTAGGGACTATGGACGGGTCTTTACTAGTTAGAGAAGAGAAAGAGGAGTTTGGGCACAGCCCCGGGGAAGAATCAAATAAGGTTCTTCAAGACCAGTCGAGAATCCCCAAGTGTCTAAAGAAAGATGCGTGAAATCTAAGTTTTCAGACTCAGTTGATACAAACCATTAAGGGGGTCAGAAACTGGAATTTCCGATAGATGTGACCCCTATCCAGAGAAGGGAAATAGGGAAACCCCCTAGAGCATGGGTTCCGGGGAAAGAAAGAGTGAAGAGAGATTACCTTAGAGCCGTAAGTAAAGAAGGGGTCTCCCACTCTTAGAGAACCGATTCCAACCCTCTTGGAAAAGACTACCTCGGTCCTTGACCTGCTTCTAAGCATCGGTCGAATAAAGATCTTCTAGGGCAGGTTTCTGGGAACAAGTCATAGGTCAGCAGCACCCGTTAAAGCTCTTGTTTCAGCTCCAGCGTACACAGCATTTAGCTCCTGATCCCGCTAAAGCAATTGTAGCTGCCCCTTATAGCATAGCATGCATTTAGCTCTGTCCCGCGGAAAGATAGATTGGAAAGAAAGACTGATCTTTTCCGGCAGTTGAAAACTGAATTTCCAGAAGAACTGGTAAATGATGTCTCTTTATTACCTGTAAGCCTATTGGAGGTTCACTTTCTTCCCCTGTAAGCGTAAAATCTCTCCCATGCATTTAGCTCCTTCGCCAGACTCATTCATGTCACCTGCGTCAAGCTATTTTGGTCTCAAAGAGCCTGCCCAAAAGAGATCTTTCCCCCGAAAGAGATCACTTAGCTTAGCAGATATCTGGTAAAGTTGGTCAAGAAGGTGATCAAAGAAAGCCAGATATAGGTTGTGTTCCGCTAGTGTTCTCCGCGTAAGTTTTGGCTTTCTTTTTAAATTAAATGATATTTTTTTTTTGCCTTGCCCCTTGCGTCTGCTCTTATATGCAAAATATCCTCGAAATGACTACGGTGATTCACTTGCTTCCGACGGCCTTGGTTGGTTTACCGGACTGAATTGGCTTTCAGTATAGGTGGGATGGAGACAAGTACTCGCTCTCCTGGCTTTCGGGCAGCTAGTTGGCCTTTTTCTTTTAGATGGAGGGTGAAAAGACCTTTCAGTGGCCTCTAGAAGCCCAGTTATCGGCTCTTCCTTAGCTTCTGAACCCTTACGTTCTTGGTTGATAATCTTTCTTGCTATCTCTCTTTCTTTCCTATCTGTTAGCAGATTAAGCCAAAAAAGACGGTAAAATGAGACTTTTTCACAACGGGAAGTTCAGAGTTCATGCTAATGGTAGGAATGCAGTCTTGGTCGGTGCGTTCCAAGCTTCCTCACACCATGGGCGCGGTGCTTTAGAGAAGATGATTCCCTATTCCCGTTTAGCTTTAGAGAAGAGGCAGAGCATATAGAAAGTGTGCAGTGAGCTTGGTTCAGTTCCTTTTCCAAGTCTTATTCCAGCGGATGAAGTAAGGCTAACAGCTATTTGACATGAAGTACAGTAAAGCATTTATAAAAAGTCTATATAGAATATAAGAAAGCAGACCTTTTGGGCGAAGAAAGAAGGAAGCCACTGAGTCTGCTCCTCATTCTAGCGAAAGTTCCTCGAGGATAGGAGAACTTCCCCTGTATGAAGGAAGCTGCGAAAGGACTTATTTAAGTGCATCAAGATTATAGGTTACAGTTTCTAATCTATAGGATTGATTCTGTAGGACTACTAACTAGACTATGCTTTCTCTCCCGGCCTTTGCTAAAGGAAGGAAATCTGTGCGAAGGCTTTCCGTGGGTAAGGCAAAGGTAGATGTAATATTGCGATATGTGTCTTACCTTGGTAATTCCTTTATTTACCCTAGTGGGTCTAACTAGATTTTATGTCTAAGGAAGAGGAGAATCGCTCTAAAGAGCCTGCCTAGTCCTTCTCGAATCCTGAGAGTTCTGTTCCATTTCGTAAGCGAGTGTTCAGTGTTAAGTACTTCCATTCGCCCCTCCTCCAATTGCGGACTCCTTGTCAGAAGAGTTATCAAGCGCAAGGAAAAGACTTTCAAGCCAATTACAGTCTTAAGGGTTGGACGCTAACAAGCAAGACTGGAGAAAGAAGAAAGCGAAATAAAAGAGGTCATGGGTTCTCACTGTGGCTACCCTGAGTTCATATGTCAAGGGCTGGTAAGGATACTACTTAGAATGGCTCCCTCATTTTATGTCATACCATTGAAGGTAATAGTCTTTATTCTCTGCTCTCAATCAACCCGAGATTCTATCGTAGTGCTAGACCAAAGTAGCAGATAGCAGGTAGCAGGTTCCTCCGCCTACGTGCCCCCAACTAACAATACTACTCCATGGCCAACGATTGGATCAGGGACTGCAGTCAGCCGTTATAGTTAATCGAACTAGGTTCATCAGGTGGATGCATATTGTCTATATTGGGCTAAGACCTCTATCATCCATATATAGATTGCACTAAGTTTTTACTATTGAAGTTTGGCGATTCAACAAATCGTCCGACAAAAAACTTACTAGTTTCGCCAATAGGTTCAAAATGACATAAAGGTTATGTAAAGGAAAGAAGCATTGTGGAGCAAATCTTCATTCCCTCTTGTCTTGGGTCCCCGCCTACTCATCGAATGTTTCCTTCAAAGCCAACATCAATGTAGTGTGGAGGGATGTGGGGAGTCGGGTCTTTGGAAGCGGAACACGAACTGAGCTTCTATCGTAGTTGAATGATGAACGAGTAGCGGGCATTCTGTTCAAAACCGTACGTGGAGCTTCTGTTAAGCATATAGCTAGCGTTCCCACTCGTAAGTGGGGCTCACCATCCTTCGTCTGGTCGAGAAGGGACTGTGACTTGTTTCCGCAAGGACAGGTCTTAAGATAAGAAGAGAAGGGTGTCCCGACTTTTGTTAGGCAAAAAAGCAAGCCTGCAGCCAATGTCGCATTAGGGAAGGGGGGAGTCCATTCTATTAAAGTACGGATGGCGAGTTTATTCCTGGAAGTTTCAACCTTTGATTCTGTAGCGGACATGGGTTCAATCAACGGGCGCGCAATCAGCGATAGGCTTGATTGATCATATTACATAGAAGGCGTTACGGGGAGCGATGATTGGCATTCTACTCCTTATGATTTAGTGCGTCGTCAGCAGAGTTCGAATTAGAGCGACATTCCTCATTCAGTGGGAAACCTTAGCCTTCTAAGCTAAGTAAGGATGTTTTTCGAGGGTATATTTCATATCTGTGGTCCAGCTTTTTTTTTATCAAAAAACGCCTTCGCAAACACACTACTAAAAAATCTCGACCTACGGAAAAGCATGGTAGCAGTCTTTTGGATCTCCTACTCGTCCCACCTCATCCGGTTTTTCACTGAACTGCTAACTCTGTTGGGCGCATGAGACACTTGCCCCAAGGGATTTTGTTTTAGAACGAACAACACACCATAGTTATACGATGGTCTAGCGAAAGGAAAAACGAGTTGTTCATATACGCACCTGCCTCTGATACCCAATCAGAAGGGTAGTCATGTCCACAAGGTGCGAAGCGCTTTTTTGTTGCATCAAATCAAGAACAACGACTGTTACAGCTTCAAAATCAGTCTGCTGTTGATTCCATCTCTCCGAAATGGTACAACCAAATGATACGCTAAAGGCAACGAACGTTAAAGCTTCAACAAGTAGAAGCTGCTGCTGCTTCCCGTCCCGCCATTTTTACTATTTCTTGAATCCCGAAAATCTCATTGTAGAGAATCCCTGCCCCACTCGATCGAGCACCAGTGATTTCTTTCCAGAGGTGGAATCTTCTAGTTCTTCCGAACTGTCTAGGCCCAGTTCCTTATCAAGGGTCAGCTCAAAAACAGGGTATCCCTTAATGTATGGGACGGGACCAGGTCGGATTAGTACTTAAAAGGCCAGGTTTTCTCCTCATCAGGCTTTTGTCGCCGGCTCAAGCGACTCGACTTAGGCAGCTGGCTCCTCACTTCTGGGATTATAAGGCGGAGCATTAATCTTGTCAGCAGAGATTTGGCACTTGTGACACTTTCGCACATATTCAATGCAATCCGTCTCCAGTGTGAGCCAAAAGTAACCGGCCCTATGAATTTTTCGAGCTAACATATGCCCATTCGCATGAGTCCCGCATATCCCTTCATGCACTTCTTCCATGAAAGCTTTTGCCTCTTTGGCATCTACACATCTTAGTAGCATAGAATTGTGACTTCTTTTGTAAAGTCTTTCTCCATTGAGAAAGAAACTCATTGCCAATCTGCGAATGGTTCTCTTGTCGACTTCAGAGATACCAGGAGGATACTCACGATGCTGAATATACCGCTTGATATCATAATACCAGGGCTTTCCATCTTCTTCTTCTATCATCAAGCAGTATGATGGGACGTCCCGAGTTTCTACCTGGAGAGGTTATACAACGGTCCCTTCTGTCACCCTCATCATTGATGCCAAGGTCGCCAGGGCGTCGGCGAATTTATTCTTGGATCGGGGCATGTAATTGAACTCAATGAAACGAAACTTTTTTATCCGATCAAGTAACGATGATAGGGAAGTAGCTTGGGGTCTTGAGTTTTCCATTTCCCGATTGTTTTAAAGATAATCAGGGATGAATCCCCATACACTTCTAAGTTTCTGATTTTCATTTCCAAAGCCGCTTGCAACCAACCCAGTAATGCAGACTTCATACTCTGTGATGTTGTGCATGGGAAAGTCAACTTGACCGCGATGGTTGCATTCCTTTCGGAGAGACCAGAACTGCTCCAATGCCATAACCTAGTGCATTAGCCGCCCCATAAAAAGACATACGCCAGTTTGAAGTCTCCGTCCTCTTCCTCCGAAAAAAAGAAAATCATAACATCCTCATCTGGAAAGTTGATCATCATTGGTTCATAATCATTAATCGGGAGATCTGCCAGTTGATCAGTTAAAGCCTTTCCTTAGGTTATACCTTCTTTTCCTAGTTCCAACTTCCCTGGTATCGGACTAGGACTTCTGCCATTCCACTAATCAGTAATCCGTAGTTTCTCTCAGTTCTTTGTGGGCAAGGAGACTCTTTTCGGGACTGATCTTTTAGGCTCCTTCCGTTAAAGAAGGAGCGGTCAAGCACTTTGGTGGTTGCAGTGAACCAACAATCGCGGGTCTCGATCCTAAACCCCCTCGCTTCTCGGTCTAGCTAATGGTACCGGCCTTCTTTCTTTCCTTTATCGGTGCTTTCGAGCCCCTCATGGGTAATCTGGTCTCTGCCCTAAAGAGGTTCTTCTAAACCAAAGATAGCAGTTCCTCGTGCTGCCATGCCCGAGTTCTTCTCGGGTGCCTTCCTTCTTTTTTTTATCTGAGTTAGCCATCGAGGGTCTGAGCTGCTCCAGACTTCGGTAAAGGAAAGAGTGAGACCCCTGGCTTACCAATACGTATAATAGTAGAGGCTTTGGCGACGGATCCTGTTTAGAATAGAACTAGAGGGGAACGTGTCACATTAGAGGCGAACGATGCGCTTCGCCAGAAGCGACTAGTCGCCTTCCTTGACTCTGGCTTGGGTTCTAACTTCAAACCAGCGAGGCTGGAAGGATCGAAGGCAAGAACAAACCGTCGAAGGGCGCTAAGGGCTGATTGCCTATTTCCAAAGATAGGAGTGAAAAGTCGGTATTGTAGCAGGAATGTTACACTATGAGCTTGTTGGCAAATTCTTGGAACTTATCCATTAGAAGGTGCTGAACCAGAGAAGCCCTTGCCTGCTGCTTTTATCAAAGGATTTGACTTGCTTTAGACCGCCGCATCTCCTGCTTTGATAGAAGTAGCTATCCCCTGATCCTTATAGCTTTCCAACAGGCTCTAAGAGTGAAGAGATAAGTACTAGAACTGGAATTGTCTTGCTGGCGTGCTAGCTTTCCAGTCCGTCCTGGAATGAATGGAATGACTTCCCGAAAAGAAGGATTTGAGGCTAAGCCCAGATTCGATAAAAACGATTTTCTGATTGTAGAATCGGATGAGTTGTTTAGAAAAAACCTCGGCTTGACTAGTGGAGTTGGTCTTTCTCAATCGAAGTAGTGGTTTCTCGCTTTCTTCCTTCCTTATACCTAGAAAGATTCTTTTTTTCTTGACTCGTTGAAGGGGAGCATTGAAATGAGTGACTCCTTCTGCATGGAGATCAGAATTCCGAGTTATCGGCAGTATCCGCCTCGCTTAATGCTCTCTTCTACTGGAACCTCTAACTCTAACTGAGCCATGAAGCCTAGCCTAGTATTTTCGAGATGAAGGATTCCGTTGTCTTTACTTGGCGCTGTGGCCTCTTGATAGCGCCCATGAAGTCGTCCGCATAACGAGCATAGCTGATCAGGCTCCCGGGGTACTTGATCATTTCAAAATCAAACTGATTGATCAAGATGTTCATGAGCACGGGTGACAAGGACTTGTGGGATTCCCTTTCGCCTCTTGTTGAGTTGTTTTTTCAATCTTTATCTAAGATAGATGTTTTAAGGAAAGAAAAAATGACCTGAGCGAACTGGTCATTTTTGATATTGATTTATGCTATCCAAAAGACTATCGTGCTTTATATTATCGAAACAACTAACGATATCTGCTTCATCAATTGATCAACCTCGCTCTACCCCATCCCTTGACTTGGGCGGTCAGTAAGCTTTGACTTACTCAATCCCAACCAAAGCCATATTAACAATCACGGAAAATGCCAGACAATAACTCATTCGGCGACCTGGGGGATCGCATCCATCACGATTCTATCCTTGGCCTTGGCATAGGGTAGAGTAGAGAGTGATTGGTCGTAGCTGTCCTGGTTTATTTGGCTTAGGAATATAGAATCTATGCATTGCGGAAAACCGAAACGATGCTGCTCCCAGAGAAGACTTGTTATCTCGGACTTCGCATTTAAAGAGTTGTGAGGGGCTTTTGCCTTCTATAATGTATCGATTCGCATCAAGACCTGCTCCATCAAATGCGACACTCGAACATGATTATACTTAGCTAACGTACTTATAGACAATTGCATTTCCTTATTCGATTCGTCAGTGATATTGGATATATCGTCGTCAGATTGTACACACGACTGAGAAATAGGTATACGCGAACGAGGCAAGCGAAGACCTATCCTATCCTAGTACTATAACTCTCTGTAAGGGTAAGATAAGAATGCCTACTTCAGTCCAAGACCATACCAAGCAGACCCAGCTTCAAGCGAGCTCACCCTATGGACCTTGCTGAACTAGATTCCCTGCTAGCGAGAGCGGCTTAGAAAGATAAAGGAGCACAAACAAGGGTTGTTTGAAAATGAACAGATAAGCTAACGCACTACTGATTTTCTGCCTACTAGCAATGCCTGAGAAATACTCAAACTGAACTAGTTGAAGCTAAGGGCCTGCCTTCCCAGCTACTGAGGTAAGGGGCAAAGGATCCACTTGATTCATCACTTTATTCATAACCATTAGAGAGAGAGAGAATCCCACCCGGCCTAGCTATAGCTATCGTAATGCGTCTCGATGCCAAAGCTTCCTGAACCAACTGAAGCAAGGAAATGAGAGTACTTCGGGTATGCCTATGGGTGTGAGTCAAGCAATTCCTTTATCTGCCTTTTTCTGCTTAAAGAAAGGAAAGAGAGAAAAAAGTAACTTCTAAATGAAAGGGAAAGCACTATAGTAATGCAGTTACGAGGCAGTTACCAGAAAAGATCTAAGCAAGAAAGGCTGAAAGGACTGGATTTCAAAAAGCCAACATTGCTGCAAAAAGGAATGAACCGGGATCTCTATCCGGAATGGATTAGCCACTTACGAATCAGCATGTGAAAGAAGGGCGACTTTCCTAAGCTTGAATGAAAGAGACCAAAGCAAAGAGGGTGCGAAGAAAACTACATCGTCGAAGGGAAGCGAAGGCTATCCACAAGGAAGCGACTTACCTTATTACTAGCAATCAAAGGGAATGACACGGGAAAGCCTTTAGCACAATCAAGCAATCAAAGTCAGAGGAAAAGATCCAAGCTAGCCTAAGCCCCGTAAAGGAATCCATCTCTTTTGTCTAACCCCTCTTACTAGATTGAGAAAAAGCGATCTCGATACGATCTTTCTAAACCAATCTATCACTGGCACTGGAACCAACCATTCTATACTAGTATACTGAGCAGCGTGATCAAGTCAAGTCCTTCTCTTACCAGATTTCAATTAGATTAATGTGCGCTCGTATGGGAGTAGAAGCCACTACTTCCCTCTTCCCCCGAGATGAACTACTCTCGCAAAGAACCTTCCTTACGTCAAGAGCCAATATCTATTCTTTCTAGCGAGTTGCTTATTCTCTGGGTGCACAGAGGTTGGAGCTTTCTTCTTCTTTTTAGTTTAGAAAGAGCCGCCTTCAAGTCTTTTTTATCCGATAACTCTTTGAGTGTAACGGCTCACGCTCATGATGGCTTTGCCCTAACGTTAGGAAGTCCTCTCTTTCCTTGTATGGATTTATTATGAGTGATTCATATGCTTTAGCTGGAGTAGGATTCTTTCTCAAGCCTGGACGGTGGTCATCGTCTGCACTGTGTTCTACGGCCTATGCTGCTGTAAAGATCGATAGTGAGGTCTTCGCTACGTCCGGGGGAAAGCGGAATAATGGTCTCTCTTCAATGTCCGACTCTGTCGTATGCTTAACCCAAGGTCAAGTAGGGATGTATAACCCTTGGCTCTGTGTCCAAAGGAGAGGAGAGAAAGAGAGGGGATTCTTGGACTAAACCCCTGGTTACAGTAGCGCTCCTGGCTTTCGAAATGGAGACTTTGATTGGCGGGAAAAAAAATGGAGTTCTTTAATGGAAGGTCTCGCCGAAAGGATGCATAGTGTGAGGGGAGGTGATGCAGGGGCTCTCGGAAGCCCACAGCTTCTGCTTCTGAGCGGACCTCCTCTCATCGTGGGGAATTCCCGTGGCTCATCACTTATGTTATGTCGCGCAGTTCCTCTATGATAACCCACGAAATCTCACTTATGTTCCCATTGGAGCACTCTCTGATACAAGTCGTAGGCATAACCAATTCAGGGGGCTTACCTTGCGTTCTAATGTCATACCCTCCCCTGCTTGCTCTGTTCAGAACACAGCTTCACCGCTCTATCTCACTGTAGCCACCCTGATGGAGAAGATTACAGGGCCACTCCGGTTGGCATTGAAGTAGGAGTTCCTTAATCGAGTGCTAGTTCCCATCCAGTAAAAGTTAAGTGCTTTGCGAGCCATCTAGAGTGCCCGTAATCGAGAGGGAGTACTTTATAGCATAGCCGCAGTAGTTGTATAAGTCTCCTTTTCTTCCTCTTGCCTCTATTGTTGTTCATTTTTTCTTCACTCGATTCCTATTCTTTTTTGCCGAGTTACGGCCCTTCGCCCCTTGCTTTCCCACCGCCTTTATGGGAGTAGGGGGCCTTTTCTTCTCACTTGAGAGATGAGATTTGAAAGAAGAGAAGAGGTTATATCAGTTAATCACCATCCCTTCCTCTAATGAATCAGATCCCATCTGCTAACTAGAACTAAAGGGAAGTAAGATAAATTGCCTTTTTTTTTACTATGCCTTGAGCCTTAAACTCTTCCTTATAGTCATGTCTACCTACGTCATTCTTTTGAAGTGAAGCAGAAAGTAGATGGACACAAGTGCACTAAAACAGCTAAAACAGCAGTTTTTCCCTTTCCATATGATATGCTCCTACTAAAGCACTCGAGAAAGAAGAAGCAGACGAATACGGTTCATACGGTAATTCCTTATCCGTAAAGGATTCAGCCATTAGAAATGCACTTCCTTTTTGGATGATTAATTTAATTAGTGTGAATAGTCCTCTAACTCACTAGAGGCTCGGGAAATAAAGAGAAGAGGCCTTTGGTTGTCTTGTGGTGATTTTTTATTTCAGTTGCTTCTGTTTGGAGTAGTTTAGACTGGCCTATAACCATGTCGGAGATTAGCCAAGTTTCTAACAAACAGTAGTAATAGTGAGGGATTAGGCCGTGTTGGAGCCTTGAATGAGAATCCTTCGCTTCAGATAACTACTGTGAAGCTTTGCTCGATGGAAGCAATTATCTTGCTTGGTCAATTATCTTGCTGCACTCTTGTCAATCAAAAAAAAAAAGTAGGGGGATGGTGGACTACTTGACTGGGAAACGCAAGGAGCCAGATATTTCTGATCCCGCATATGCAAAGTGGGACTCAGAAAATTCCTTGGTCATGTCTTGGTTGATTCATTCTATGCAACCAGAGATTGGTAATGGTTATCTCCTACTGAAGACAGCAAAGGAGATATAGAATGAAAATGCTGCCTCTCAGACCTATTCAAAGATGGGTAATAAGGCCTAAGTGTCTTTTAGATAAGGAAGAAGGTGCATGAGACAAAACAGGAAAATAGAAGTCTGTCGGTCTATTTTGCTGAACTGCGAAGTCTTTGGCAGGAGTTATATCACTATCAGGACTTTCAGGCTGCAGGAAAATATCGGCAGACGCTCATAAATTAAAGAAGATAGTGGATAAAGACCTTTCAATCTGTGGTTACCGATCAAGCCTCTCTTTCCTATCCGAGATAGCTAGTCGTCACCTTCCTTCAGTCGCAGCAGTGGCCCTTTCATTGCCCTCCCTTGGTCTTTCTTTTGAAATAAGGACTTAGCCTTAGAAAAAAGGGTCAGCCGCGAGATGGTTTTCTTACCGTTAACTCCCCCTCTGACCATGGGTAGCTGGCTTGATGATTGATCTCGGTGAGTTCCACCCATCTATCTAAAGATGGATCCCCTTTGCCCTCTTTTTGAAGCAAGTCCTCTACCAGTAGGGTGGGATTCTTCCTTTCTAGCAGCTCTCAAAAGGCTTCCAAAATGGATTGAGTCCTAAGCCGATCCCTTGAGACTAGCCGGACAATGGAGATAGGTGTGGATACGCATCTTTGAATTAATTAGCTCGCACAAGATCTACCTCCTAACCACAGAACCTCAGAGTTCTATCAACCAACAGCTTCATAGAGAAAGGAGTCCCCATTTGGATCATCTACAGTGGCCGCATCTGCTCTAAGAGATTGAAGCTTGGCCGATGGGAGGGAATTAGAAAATCTGCCGTTGATTTGAGCTCTATGCACGTGGAATACTCCTTTCCATTTTTAAAAAAATAGGCCCTAGCTTGATATATAGGGGGGGTGTAAAATTCTTTTTCCTTCTTTAGTTTTCTCAGGAAGAAGGGAGCTATTTGGCTTGATCAGAGGAGCGTGTGAAAGGCTTGCGGATCTCCCCCCCCCTTCTTTTTAAGGCAAGATAGCGCTCTTCTCCCGAAGTGGATAGCGGAGAAAACTGCTGTAAAAGGTGCCTTCCTTCCCTCTCAAATGCTTCTCTCTGGCTTTCTTTCTACCGCACTCCCTCCCCTTCTTCAAACTCCGATTCGTATTTTTCATAGAGAAATCTCTGATCAAGGATAGAACAAGATCCGTTTTGCATCATATCTAAGAGATTCCTTGGTTCGGGCCGAAGAAGCAACGTCACTCGATCATTATCAAACTGACTGCAATCTTTTTCTGTCTGTGAAGATCCCACCAGAGCGCCTTCTACTTCTAATAGACCATGAACTAGATCAGAATCATTCTCAACAAGTCCATAATAAGTGATCCCTTTTTTCATCGGGTCCGGGTAGAGACCAAAGATCTTGAGCGACCGATCCGGCAGAACAACTCAAAAGATAAAGTAAGTCGCCAATCCCTAAAACGGACTATGTAATGTACTTAATTGGGTTACGGGCGGGCATTGAGCAAGGATTTGACTGGTTGAATTAAAATTCTCTCCTCGGGAAAGGAGGGTGTAGCCACTCATTCGATTAGGGCCAGCAGCTCCTAAGTCCGAGCTTTGACTATTCATACGAGGAGCTTCAAGCAGCCACTCTCACATAGGGAGAGGAGAGGACACAGCTCGAGCCAAGATCAAAGACAGAGGCCAGCGCTATAAGGAGAGGAGCGAGAGACTTTCCCTGAAACCAAGCAATCCTGAAGTCAATGGAAGAAGTCGTTACCATTGAACTTTGACTTTATATATATATTATAATACATACCTTTTTTCTTTTTTTTTTGGTGGCTTCACTTTCTTTGATTGGAGAAGTCAAGCACCTGGTTTTTTTGATCCTGTTATTCCGGAGGTGAGAACCCTATTTCCCAACCTGGTTCTATCTCTCAGGCGTAAACTTCTTTCGTAAAGCACTGTTCAAGCAGGAAGAAGGTACAAAAAAAGAAAGAACCTTCGGAAACTTCGGGCGGAGAAGCTTACACTTGTTCACTAATTATGGTTGAAGAAAGGCAGGTAAACAACCGAAAACCTTTCCTTCGTCTTTCAAACAAATAAACGATTTCATCGCCTTCCCTTCCCTATCGTTCGTAACTGTAACAAAAAAGATAACTCTTAACCAAGTTGGTATCCACTTCTTTAGAAGGCACTTCGTAAGAAGTGCTCGAGTTCTACTCTCGAGGCATATTTATATGTCGAAGATTCCAGTCCTGTCGAAGGCTAAGTCCCTGATATAGCTCAGTTGACTAGTTTCAGTCCAGTGCCAATTCAAAGGAGAAGGCCCACAAACCTAAGATCCCAAACTGAAGGTGGAACAGGTCCCAAAGCGAACAACAAAGCTGGATGGAAAGACAGATACCAAAAGCATAAGACGAAGCAATAAGTATAGTTGGCTTAAGTCGACCAAAAGTCGTTGCTTGCCTATCTCAGTAGGAAATTTGAACAGTATCCGATTTCAAAGGCGAAGCCGAGGAAGTCCCATTCCAATGAGAATCAAAGGCAATCGGGAACGGGTTTTCATCTCCCCTTTTTTGTTCTCGTCTAAGCAGTCGGCCCAGTCTCGTACGTAGCAGGGAAAGTCAAGCCTGTGAGCGAGAAGAGAGGTACTGAAAGTCTCGACTGTAAAGGGGCCGTAGGCGGTGAGCCAGTGCCTGTGGTTGAAGTCTAAGATTCAAAAAAAAGCAAACCTGCTTTCTCAGGTTCAAAAGCTGAAGGCATTGAGTGGCGGTTAAAGACTGACAAAGGAAGTTCGAATCTGGCAATGCATAAAAAGACTCTCTCTATCTCTTTTTCTTACTCGAACTAGAACGGATATAGCTTGTGTGCCGCGAGTAGGTTTTCTCTTTTTGTTGGAGATTCAGCTACAATAGAGAAAAGAATTAGCTCAGGTTCACAGCCGATTGGATATCTTAGAATTAATGGAATGAACCCTATAGGAATAGGAATAAGAGGACTACTCTCTAATAAATAATGGATTGGTAGGCATACTCTAGTTTAGCTAGCAATCTAGCGGACATTTCAACTAAAGAGTGAACGGGATGAGGATGAAAGCTCCCCCAATGGAAGGCACGAACGGCAGAAGAAGGACCCCTAGCATTTGTAGTCAAAAACGCTTTCCCTCCCTCAAAAGGCGAGAATGCCAGAGACTTAGAGATGAGGAGGGAATCGACTAAGACAGAAGGGAGGGGCAAAGAGTAGCTCGATCGAAAGCTTTTGGAGGGCTCGACCAAGCAGTCGTTTCACTCAACTAAACCAGTATTAGTAGTAGCCTAGCCTAATCTTGATATTCCCCATGGGCTGTAGGAGAGGTTTCTAGCTTGACTTCGACAGAGAGGGGAGAATATGATCGAAAGGATTGAACTAGACCAGATCGACTTAAAGAAGAGGCTGCCCAAGTCCGAGCAAGATTGAATCCCTTCCGAAGTCTCAGTTACCAGCTTTGATGGTGGCGTGGCTCAAACAAAAGGGATCATGGAGGTGGATCTGAAATGAATGGGTAAGATAAAGTCAGGGCCCTCTTTGTGGTAGATGGAACAGCGGCATATAAGGCCTTACTGGGTAGAGATTTGATCCATTCAAATTTGTCCATCTATGTCTTACACAGAGAGAGGTTTTTCCCACTTCTCACTTCTAGCTCGTCTCCATCAGACTAGAAAGCGGGTTCGTATGCTGCCTATGAAGCAGTTCTTAGTAACGCCCTACCCTATAATATAAGTGGTAAATTATAATGGAGTATCAGGCTAGTTTCCTTCCCTGCGGTGCAGTCCTTTTTTAGAAGGAGCTAACTATCTGACAAGGCTCTTTTCGTCTCACAGACCTCGCTTACTAAGGTTAACAATTCTCGAGTGCTGCAAATAGATCTACTCCCTAAGTAACAAGTTAAGTATTTCAAGAGCTATCCTAATCTCTGACAGTTAGAGTGATCTTCCATCTCATTTCCCTTGAAGCCATTTTAAGTGAATAGGAATTAACTCTTCCGTACGCGCCTATGACTGGGTGGAATCTTTTTCATGTACCGAGGTTCTATCTTAAGCAAATCCAAACGTAAATTGAGATAAGAGATTTGTTAACCAGATTTACGGAATGATTACCGGCCCTGCCCAGCAAAGAGGCACGGGTCGAGACCTAAACTCCCTACCATTTGAAGCGAAGAGGATTGGGGGCAAACCAATCAACAACTTCTGATTAAACAGAATAAAACCATTGGCTGACATCGAAGTAAGGTTGTAAAGTCCTATCGATCTCAAGTTTTATTAGATCGATCTCTGAAGCAGGAGACATGGCCAAGGTCCGGTTCATCCTTCAGCATTAGCGTACGAGCGACTTCATGAGTAGGATTCGTTTTTGACTTAGCGAATCGAAACATCGCTTTTCCTTATAATTTAAAATAGGCGAGCTAAACCCTTTAGATCTGAATAAATTCGTTTCCATGCTGCTTTCTTTTGATCCGCCGCGACTCGGATACTGGAATGCGATCACTGGTTGAGGGCTTGAAGTTCTAAAGCGATTAGAGATAGAGAGCGGCCCCTGCTCTTTCTTGGCATCATACCGGTAAGGACAGGCACACTTGTTCATATGTCAAGGGCTGGTGAGGTTATCTTTCTTATTTCCCTTTTTAAGACCTTATAGAGCTGGGCAGACAATAGGTTTGATTATCAGCTACTCTCCGCCCATAAGCAATTGAGGGCCCTGCGAACCGGGAGTGGAGGGCAAGCCACTGTCGATGAACTAGTTTTCCTACTTGTAACTTTGACCCCAAAAGCGAGTAGGTAGCGGATCCTTCCTCTAATTCTATAATTGCCGAGGCGTGTCTTTTTGTTTAGTATGGGCTCGTTTGCTAGGTCCAAGGCCATCCAAGAAGAAAGAATATGATATGCCCGGTCTCGGAAAGCGAAATGCATTTCCCCTCGATCAGTAAAGGGAAAGGGTTGAAGGTGAATAAGCCGGTTAAAGAGGCTCTGGTCTCCGCATGCCTGACTGAGCAAAGGCAGGGTAGCCGCTCTTGATTGACTTGATCCTTTACTTTTCTTCATAAAGAGAAAGATCTGGTGATATATCCCCAGTATGGTTTGGCCGGACTGAAGCGGGCGTTACAAAGCGTTCTAATTCCTTCTTCGGACGGTTAAATAGAGAAATTGCCAGGCCTTAACGAACCTCCATTTCCCGGCCTCTATTCTTTGTCATTGAGGTCTCTCGAGCCTTGTGCAACTTTTTACCAGCCAGTAGTTGCACAAGGCTCGAGAGACCTAAGCCCTGCACTTTTGTTCTATCCTATTAGCTATTCCGGGGAATTCTCGGGAGACAAAACTCGGTATTCGAACTCAAGCTTCGCAGCAAAGCAGAAGGAGATCAAGCACCAATGCTTTAACAGGTGCCGAAACAAGAGCTAAAAACATTCCTCACCCGAGAAAGTACCCTATAGTCTTTACCTCTTCATGAAACTCCAAACAATCTTCTATATCATGACCGGCCTTGGAACTTGCAGTACCTTTCAGGATGCAATGGAGGCTGAGACAGGAAAGTACCGTTACCAACATATCCCTCTTTTGCCAGCATATCAAACAGTTTACTCATTGTCACCATTAACACCCTTTCCTTCCTGGGTGGCTTATCTTCATCCAGAACAATCATGTTGACATTACCATCCCCATTTGGCTGATGACTATGCAGTGGATTTATATTGATACTAGGTGACGTCTTCTTTCCCTCAAAGGTAATCCATCCATTCTTCATGAGCAATCGGACTCTTGCCTTAAATACCGAGCAATTATCAATGCTATGCCCAGGAAGACCTGCGTGGTACTCGTAGTGGGCTTCGGGATCATACCATTTTGCTTTGGTTTGGATAGGGTGGCTGAAGAGGCTCAATTGGCACTGGCGAAATCTGCCTCACATTCAACAAGTGCTTGTACAACTCACTTATGTGATTTATTCATCATCAGCACGAGCTCCAACGGTGCAACTGTAAAAAATGAACAAGAATAAAAGTCGTCCCAACTGCGCTTCTAGGTCGTTTCAGAGAAAGAGTGCTTTCCTTAAGTTAAGTTTCCAAAAAGGAGACAAGGGACTCTGCTAGATTGCTTTTTCGGCAGAAGCCGGTGAGATCGCGTTCTTCACTTAACTAGTGATCTCATGAAAAGCATGAGCCCTATTCTTTGGGGGGTCTTTTGGCACGGGTAGCATAAAGTTTCGCCTTTGATTCTTTTTTTTCCCTACTATCTAAAGCTAAAGGCAGGGGTGTAGGTGGGTGAGGCCTCGGGTTGCCGAGCCATAGGTCTATGGGCCTGCTTGGAGACGGGTGAGAGTCTCCATGAGCTTAGTAAAGACTGACTCTTGAGTGAGTGGCCATTGGGACTTCTCAATTTTCCATTAAATGTCAGGCGTCAAGGTTTGGACCCCTAGACGAGTTTTCCATCTTATTTATTGCGTTGGATAACTTCCTGCTTGGGAGCTTGACTCTCGTACCAATAGGTAAAGACTGACAGCGGTAGATGAGCGCTGTCGTGCGGATGGATCGGTTGCACGTGTATTTAACTAGCTTGTGGACGAGGGGGATTAACAGCCTCTCTCCGATTGATGAAAAACTTAGAAAGAAAAGACCAGAGAATAGCCGTAGGAATGTCTCCAGGCAGTGACCCATTAAAAACCTTGGTCAAAGAGTCTGCTATCATCATGCTGATGCTAATGTGATCTATCGACACTAGGGGATCTTCCACAATTTCCTTCAAAACATAGTAATTTACGTCGTGGTTTTTTTTTAACCTGCTAGACGACTTTTTGTTGTTGGAGAAGCCCCCTTCTAATATCTAATAGAAGTAGGGGTATGCTACTGAGTTATCACAGTAGATCTTCAGTGGTCTAAAGATAGTACTCATCACCTGAAGTCCTATGATGAAGTTCCTCAGCAAAATAGCCTGGCATGTGGCCTCGTAGCAAGCAATATACTCAGCGTGTGTAGAGGAAAAAGCTGTGACCCTTTCTCACTCTTCCACGAAATGGCGCCGCCGGCAAGCAGGAAGACGTATCCTGATGTCGATTTCCCTGTGTCCGGGCACCCAGCGTAATCAGAGTCCGAATATCCGACGATCTCCAGTATATCGGATCGCCGTTATGTGATCATTTAGTCTCTGGTCCCCTGAAGATACCTCATGACTTTGAAGGCAGCTTTCCAATGCTCCATCTCCATGCCTGGGTTACTTTGGTATTTACCTAGTAAACCCACAGCATAGGCAATGTCCGGCCGTGTACACGTCTGGGCGTACATCAAGCTTCCAACAGCAGAAGCATATGGAATGCCCTTCATCTGATCTTTCTCTATATCGCTCCTCGGGCACTGCGAAGCACTGACAAAGTCAACCTTCTGTACAGGTGCCATACTGGGTTTGCTGTGCTGTATACCCTACCTCGGTAATTTTATATTAATTATTATAATATAATAATCGAAATGGAATCTCAATTGTGCCCTTAAACAACCAATGTGTTAACACTAAATAAGGTTACAAGAGGCTTGGCTTACCTTTAAGCTTCCTAAAATCTCCTACCATTCCCCTGCTCCTTATGTTTTTATGTTTTCATTCAGAACCCAGCTTCCCCACTTTATCTCACTGTGGCCACTTTATGCATGCAGGTTAACTCCGGTTGGCATCTACAGATGTCATAGTAAGTAAATCTAAAACTCTTAGCCAAGCGTTTTTTCCGCTCCAATTGAGCCTGCTGCTATCTTTCCTCACTCAGAGGGAACGATAGACTATGTATATAGTTGTTAGCCTACCAATTGACCTACACTGACTAATTGGTCCAGTCATTGATTCTATGATTAACGGAAGTCTTTGTGCGTTCAATTCGTTAAGCAAAGAAGAAAGTCATGGCTTATGATTGGAAGAATCCCTAAAAAATCAATATAAATATATATGATTGATAGGGGCAAAGGATGAAAACGGAAAGGGGCTGGACATACTAAAGGCCACGGGAAAGCTTTACCTTTCAAAGGGTAAGAGTCAAGCCGCAAAGCCCTCAATCAAGACTTGAGAAATTGCATCTATCACAATCCTAGTCCTCCCCTTTTTTAGTAAGAGGGGCTAGCTTCTCTGGATCTTTACTTGGTGAGTAAGGGTACCCTTAAGGTAATCCTGAGGCGATCCCCTGCCTTAGCCTTTGCTTTCCTATTCTCCCCTCTTGGGCAAGATTAGATCCTTAGTCCTCTCCTTATGGTTTACTAAATAACAAAACAATTCCCACCTTCTTTTTCATGATTCGGGATATTCCGATTCTGGAAATGTGACATATCGAAACCCTTTCTTTGAACCTTGTGTAATAGTTATTCCTTCTCCTTGGAAGAAGAGAAATGAAAGAAAGTCTCATAGCAAGATCCCGATAATAGCATAGCCCTTTCTCTTATTACTGAGAAATTAACGTTTAAACGATGAATTAGGAATCGTCCATATTCAGACGAGAAGACGCATTCGGGAAGTGCAGCCCACAAAATGCAAAAGCCAATACATAGAGCCGGATGACTGGTAAGATAGACGAGAGCTACGGGAGAGGAGCGTTAAGCCACTTTACCAATAGGTTCAGGAGCGAGAACTCATTCTTGAGGTTTAAGCTCACGACGTCAGATTTCCACAAGGGAATCCTTAACGTACGGATTTAAAGGTAGGCCACGACCTAAGCAGCTTGCGGGTTAGGCTATTATGCGTCCTGTCCTCTATTTACATCAAGAGTAAGAATGAAGTTCTTAGGGCCCTATCTAGATAGATAATTTTCTCATGATATGTGCTGTCCTCTGTCTTGTCCGTCTAAGGCTAGGATGGGACTCCTCGAATGGTCTTAGAGCTGCTTTTCATTCAGCCCCTATCGCTAAATCAATGAGATACGTGGATCAAGAAGCTATCTTTGTTTGAGCGGCTCTGCCTAAGGTTAAGGTCGAGCTGCTATCGCTGCTTGCCCCTCTCGTCTAGTGGCTTTTGCCTTTTTAAAAAGAGATTTTCAACTTTTTTTTGTCTAGAAAGAGAATGCCTTCTATAATAACAAATACATAATCTAAGGGAAAAGACATGAGATCAAGTGAGAAAGAACTCAAGAATGTTCTTGCTCCTCAAGAAAGACAAGACGGCAGGGAACTAAGGTGATGTTGTAGCTTTTCCCCCTACCTATCATACAATCTATACTTTGAGACCTGATGAATGAAGGGCGGGCTCACTCCTCTAATGCTGTGATAGAAAAGAGAGGTACCAGGGGAATCAATGCTCTCAGCTGAAACAGGGCTTGAAGTCTGTCTTCGGGCAATCTGCTGCTTGAGAAGAGGCTGCACATGAAGGAGAGGTAGCATCATGATATCATTAATACGATTTCCTCCTTGGGGATTTAGGCCTTCGAAGATGATGGACAATTTACTCTTTATAATCTAATGGCATAAGTATCAAAGGAAGAACTGATTGACCTATTACTAGGCTATGTCCTTTCATGCAGTGCGAGTTAGGTTTTATTTTTCCTTGAGATTGGACGCAAGAAGGAATAGAACTCCGAAGCTTTGGTAGCGAAAGAATATTTTAGTGCGGAGCTTTACCTTTTTTACTCCTATAAAGGGAGGGCAAGGTGATTTATCATTGACCATTCATTCTGTAACGTTCATAAAGCCCTTCCCCTTCCTCCTACAGTTTAGGAAGATAGCAGCCAGAAAGACGAGAAGTAAGAAGATTGACTATTGGGATAACTGAATACTTGTATGCCTCTATCAATGTAGTAACCCTCTTTCTATAATCTTAATGTGAAAGCGGAGTAGCTTGCCGAATCCAAAGTGTCTATCTCCGCCGCCAGAAACAACTATCTGATGGGAAGCCTAACGACTGGTTACGGTAGCATAGCTAGGGCTATGAAAAGCAAGGCAGTCCCTAGACTGTGAGAAAGAAAGCCCTAATACCTAACCTCTTCCTTGAAGACCCAGTATTGTCGGACCAAGCAATCAAGCAACTTGTCTTTCTTCTCCTAGTATCAAGTAGTAAGGGATCAAAACAAGGGAGGAAGAAGTCAAATGACAGTCTTTGATAGGAGTAAGCTTGGAATTTATGCCAAAAACACGGGGTTTCATTCAAAATTTGAATGTTGAGTGTAGGCTACACAAGCTGGTAAAGGTACGGAGTGTCTGGAAAGAGAGAACCAGTAAGGAGACCTAGTTCTCCGGAAGGCCGAAATCACCAGAGAGCAACATTCAGATCAAATTTTATCCAAGCGACCTTACAGAATTGCTGAAATGCTAAGGCCTGGCACTTACTTACAAGCTTCAACGTATGGATGGTACATCGATACCGCGGACTTGGAATTCCGAACATTTACGAATATTTTATCCACAAATGGATAGCATTGATGTCTTCTTACTTTATCAATGAAAAGTTTATCTCCCTTTTCCTTTCCCTCTTCTATGAGGAATGATTGACGCTCAATAAACGTATTCTAATTGCTTTGCTGGTTTGCGTGAATATGACATGCGACGAAGCAAACTTGGTCCTCCAACCAACTCTAATAAGCTATTAGTCAAACGCGCTATTTCTCGCATCCCTTATTGAAGCTTCTCTATTGTTCGCTTTAGTTTTTCAGCAAAACAAAAGGGGATCCCTAGCGATTAGTCAATCTTGTTTATCTTTAGGTCTCATGCTTTTTTTTCTTCTACTGAAGACTAACCCAATCTCAATCTGTTCTCAACAGTTTTAAGAAGAGACCCTCTATAGATGCCAGATGCCTAAGAGCCTATTATCGAACAGCCTAAGACAGGGTTTACGACAAGAGACATTAGAATTCGATAGCAGCTACTTCTGTCCGTGTAAACTATTGATTAACGTGCAAAAACCGGTAATCCCGCATCTGAAACAAGAGCGAATATTCCCATAAAAAAGGAAATGGGGCATTCTTCCTTTTCTGATTCACGTCCAGAACGCATTCTAACAGCTGTAAAACAAACCCAATGTCCTTCCCGCAGGGGAGTCAGTTGAATGTGGGATAATTGCTGCAAGCCCTTCTCTTTAATAGCAACCGATTCTAGCAGCTTAGTCTTGCAAAGATGAGGTTTACCTTAACAATGTCTTGGTTGGAGCTATGGGGGTATGCCTATATCTGTCTATATGGCAATTCCGCACTAAATACAGCCCTTTCTTAAGGCAGTTCAGTTGCTTTGAGATGAGCCCACAATGCCAATGGTGAAGGAGCTTTCTGTCTTTCTGGGATCAGTACTGCTTTATGAAAGATTCTCGAAAGCGAGTGAGAGGTATGCAATTCCCAGCGCAGATTAAAGTAAGGCAAGGAGCACTTCCTCCATCTTTGGCTGTTTGCAGGAAAAATGTCAAAAAATAAGAAAGAGAAAGAGCTCCCCTATCAGTAAGCAAGTGCTCCTTTGCCTGACTAAGCTTGTTCTCTGTCCGTGGGTCAGGAAAGTCAGAAGGCTAGCAGCCTATTCTACCAGCCTTTATTCTGTCCCCAAAAACAAGAGCGGATTTAGCAATCTAGTTGTCATCAAGACAGAATGCCTCTTTGCTTTGCAGGAGTTGAAAATTACTTAATTTAATAAAGGTAGGAATACGATTGACTTTCCTGGGATTGGTGTGTGGTAGTCTCAATTCATTCCCTCCTCAATGCTAAAAATCGTTAGGCCGACAATTGATAGTGCTAGCACAGGAAAAGGAACGTATGCAGTAGCAGTAGGAGGCACCTATCCTTCTTTTAAAAGTAGCAGTCATAATAGCAAGATGAGTAGCAGGGGATTTCTAGGAAGCATCCAATTTTACATTATTTATAAAGGGGGTGAACGCACTACTAGTCGTAGGGCTGAAACGGTCTAACAATAACTCATGAACTGAGGCTAAGAAAAAAGATTCTAAATCAGAAGATTTAAACTTCTATCGCAGAGATGTTTAAACGAGTGGTTTTCCCTAGGAGAATCTTCCTTTCAGGCTGGTTGTTTAGTTTAACCGAAAAGAGGCCTTAGGTTAGGTGTGCAGTAGAAGAGGTTGAGTAATTTAGTTTGAAATGCCCTAATGAGGTAGTAACAAGGCTTACTCAAGATCACTAGCTCCTCGAAGCAGACCAGAGAGACCTAGTCAAGGAACAAGCCGAGAGAGCTACTGCACTAACTAACTCGGGAAAACAAGAACTCTCTTTCTAGAGCTACGGATCGGGGGGCTACTCAACGCCCACTAGGGTCCCCTCTTTGAGAAGCTCCTCTGAGAAGTTCAGAAAAGAGCTACTTAAGGACAAGCATCAAGCTTAAAAGAGCTACTTACCTTTCCTCTCCTTAAGAACTCGGAGCTACCTGGAAGCCCTAACTTAGAACTCTTTACTCATTAGGTGTACATGGATTCCGCTCTTCCCGAAGCCGAAAAAGGTTCTGTTCTGAAAGAGCTCGAGCATAGTGTACGAAGCGAAAGGGAATGAGGGAATGAAGGCTGATAGGTTGAGCATACCTTACACGAGAAGGAGAGAAGAGGCTCGTACAACAGGTAGAGGGTTGAAGAGTGGAAGACCCTTCGTGTAGCCTTCTTCCATAAGAAGCTGCGACGAAGCGAATCTCTCATCTGGAACCCTCTCACTGCCAGCTTGACGGCTTTTGACTGCATTACCTTCGTCACCTTCCCTTTGTCCCTTAACTGCTGACAGCAATTAGCAAGTAATCCCGGATTTGGGTTTGTATCGTGCAAAACATCATTTCTGGATAGGAATGAAGCCATTTGCCGACAAGCTCTTACTGTTCTCGCCTTTTTCGCTGCTCTAGATGCTATCGAATCAGAGTTTCCTGGAAGGACTAATAGAGGGAGAAATCGGATTGATGCAGAGACACAATAAAAAGATTATTCGACCATCTTTTGCTAATGCTAAGCCCGAACGTCCCGGTGCCCTTCTTAGTTAAGCTTCGCACTCGCGGGTTTCTGAACGTGAACAATTTTCATTGCCTATTTCATAGCCTATCTTCTTTCTCGATAGAAAGCATGTCCTCTTCGAGTTCGAGGGAAGGGCGATAGCTTACAGTCTCCTCCTCAGCAGATAGTCTGACTTCTGAAGATCAAGGGTAAACTTGCCCCTTGCAGCTCTCTTCGAAAGAGAGTATGCTCTTCTTGATGCAGACGATGGAGTAAGGAGAGATTCTTTCAAGCCGAGAGTTTTGACAATTTAAAAAGAAATCCACTAGGGATTCCAAGATTTTAACTTGTAAATATATACCACCAAGTGGTAATACCTCAAAAGGAGACCACAACAAAACGGACAAGATAAGATTGGTATCTTTCCGAGTGACCTTACATTAAAATTAAAAAAGGGACGTTGAATAATTCTGCCAGGGACATCTCTTCTAAAAAGGCAAGAGTACAGTACCATCGAAGGAAGGCTAGCCAGTCCTGAACCCAAGATTTAAGGGACAGACACTCAGTGAGATCTTTCAACTCCTCTGACGCATACACATCGTCAGGAGGAAGTCGAAGCTCCTGAGGTTTCGTTTCCTCTCTTTCCGAATAAATGAGATGAGGTATCCACGAAGATAAGGGTGAAGAGGAAGACCACGACCAAACCACCATTCCAGGGGTATACTGCGACGTGTAAACTGGACATAGAGTCTCTCGAACTGAGAGCCAATCAATTCGCGAAATAAGCCGCCGCAGCACCACCGACCCGACCGTACGTATGGTGAGCTCTCAAAAGAGCTCTGATAGAGATCCGACTGAAATCCTTGCTCAATCCTCATATCCGAAACATCTTAGGTAAAACTGATGAGCCTTTATTTAATTTAGTTGCTGAATTAATCTTCCACCCTTAGTATAAGCTATAAGATCAGAGGCTATTCAAGATTGTTTATATCCTTTTTGTACGCTAGGTTGTATAAGGAAGAATGAATCTATGATAATAAAGGGCAAAGCTTTATTAGAGGATATAAAAGTGGACCCTAGCTAGAAGGTAAAGAGCTTTTACTTCCTTAGCCAATGGAAAAATAGAATGAGGTACTATTTGACAGCTAGCAAAGGTTTAGGATTATCTGAGACTTTTTCTTTTGTTTTGTATTTATATGCATGTCTCGTGCAAGACTAATTTCTCCGTAGGGTTTTCCTAGTTTTGTAGGAGTTTTAGAGGTCTTTCTAGTCAACTGTAAGTCTCAAACTAGACGCAAGACAGTCTATAGCTTTACGTAAGAGATGGTCGAGATCACCTGCGTATGTCCTCTAGGAGACGGCTTGGCTGGAAGGTTGTATGCGGGAATACGGACTGATGCTAGAGTGCAAAGTCCAGTACGGTAAGATACGGGTTAGTCCCATTGAGATCGTACAAGGATATAGAAATATATGAGATACTTGCTTTACTTAAAGTAAGTGTTCCATCCTATTTTTTAATTTAAATTAAATTTTAAATTTATAAAAAAAGGCCACGAACGATAAGGCGGCTATCACTCCCCGAAAGTCTAAAAAGTAGTCGCTTATTGTCCGATTAGGTTTAGGTTCGGTTTAGCTCGTACAATAAAAAATTATGGTATGAATTATGTAGTCATCTTGATCTCTTATCTGTTTTTTTAGTTGAATGAATAAAAACAGTGAACCAGAAGTTAAATTACTTCTCTTATGAAATTTATAGCAGGAATGAATGAAGGCAGCCAATTCCCTTATTAAATTTAAATAAAATAGAATAGAATAGAGTTGTGGCACTGCTCATGCCATCTCGTGATCTTAGATGCGGCATTAGCGGTCTTATAGGACTAAGCGGTCCTTGCAAGAATGGCTTCTTTTCAAGAAGGGGGTGACATGTGTAACCAAGAAGAAGCTGTTGGAGCAATAACCGGTCTTTCTGGTCCTGTTGGCATATCTGGTGCCTGTTCTGCTATGGTTGAGTCTTTGTTCATTCTATATATAGGCAAATGAAATTGTTCAATAGCTGTCTCAAGGTGCTACTTGATGTGCTCTTTTCATGGTTCCTTGCCTTTGAAAGCCTGCCAGAAAGCTTCCTTTCGTCCGCTCCGGTCTCTGCCTGTCACAGGTCCATGGTTAACTCGACCTCTCTCTTACTCCCCTATTTGAGCTTCGAAACCTACTCGTTATTCCTAGTCATTCCCGAACTTGTGAGTGAATGCCTTTCGAATCGCTTCTAACTGAATTGAGATGGAATGCGTTAGGGGTAAAGTGAGTGTCTGATCCTGCATGCATTCAAAGCACTCCCTTCGTAATGCATTGGATAGCCAGAAATCGAACTGTTGGTAAGAGAAGAGCGGCGTGCCAGAATGAACTCCCGAATGATGCCTGTACTGACTGACTGGACTTATGAGTCAGTCAACTACCTGTTCGGGGTCGGAGTCAATCAATGCCTTCAGAGAGGGAATGTCGGATAACTGCTCGGAATTTTGAGAAAAGGAATGACTCCGCGCCCGATGCCTGCTCCACCTTAAAGGTAAAGAGACTCTTATTTGGCTACTGAAATAAAGTACTCCTAGTGGCTAACATTCCTTTCGATTCCAGCCTGTGTTTTGCTGCCCTTTATAAGATAAGCCCTTTGCAGTAGTTCCTCCAGGTCTAAGGGGTATTGGCTAAGGCTAATAATAGATACATCTATTTTTTATTTTTCGCTGCATCTTTTGCTGCTATTGAATCCGCTGCTCTTGCCGGTCTTGGTGGTAGGGCTGTAGGTCGCTAAGAAGCTGTTGTTGAAGCAGTGTGGCAGGGAACATGCAATAGCCGGGAACAAGCGGAACTGGAATTCTCACTTTAAATTGCGTATTAAAAAGAGAAGTTCTCCGTGTCGAGAGAGATCTGAGATTCCGTAAGTAACTTAGTGCAAGATAGTTTGAAAATGAAAGCAGAATTCGTTCGCATCCTCCCACATGTTCAATCTTTTTTTAGCGGTTTCTCCAGAGATCTTTATCATTAATGCAACCTCCATTTTGCTCATTCATGGAGTTCTATTTAGTACCTCTAAGAAAGATGATTATCCGCCCTTAGTCAGTAATGTGGCTTGGCTTGGATTACTTAGTGTTTCGCGCCTAGGAGGTCAGCGCGCTTTGGGATGGAGAGGCGACCAACTTGCCCTAAAGCGGGAGAGGAGCGAAAAGCCCAGCCCCCTAACCTAATGCGGCACCGCCTTTGGACCGCAGGGAACCGTAGCATGGGGGACGTCTCATCCTTTTGCCGCCCCAAGGATGACTAATCGTAGGCAGCAGGCTCGAAGACCCCTGCTTCTGGAAGGCACATGAGTCCGAACGCTATTTGAATGTGCGACCGAGACTACGTAGGTACCTGTGCAGATGAGGCCTCGGTCGGTCCTAGAAAGGGCGGCGCGAGGAGTTAACGAAGGGGCGTGCTGCAACCTAGGGATCACCAGGCAGCTCTCTCCCTCTATAGGGATCGGGCGGGCATAGCACAATTCTTCTTGGAGGAGGGTTGCTTTGCCCAGGTGACTGATCCTGCCATAATGTAGTCCTACCTATTAAAGCATCGGCAACCGAAGTCGAGCATACATACGACGATCTTCATGCGTGAATAGCCGGGAGGAAAGAAAGGGCGGTAGATGATAATGAAAAAGGGCGCCGCGTCTGGACGGGCGGGCGGAATAGATGAGCGAAAGGTGCCATGCCATGGAGTGAGGAATATCCCGAGTCTCATGTAAGACAACTAAATGCACCTCGAGGTGCTGCCGAGAAACTGGGGGGACCTTCTCGAGCACAGGATAGGAAATTGAGAGATAGAGCTAGCCTATTCGTTATGGGGAATCAATGCTCCGGGCCGAATAGAGCTTACCTCCGGCACCTGGCTTTCTCCGGCGCATATTAGCTTAGCTGCGCTTAATAGGCCGGTTTGGCTTCCTCTCTGGCGGCCACTTTCCTTACCTTACCCACGCTACACTCCCACTCCAAGCTACGCCTGCTGAGCAAGATGCATTGCGATTTCCTCTTCTGTGGACGCACCGGAATATGATCCGGGACGGGAATAGAAAGACTTTTTTCTTCGGCGGGCTTTCTCTCGTAAAGCCAAAGACGCCCCAAGACAAGGTACAACTGTTAGAAAGGGGACATGATCAATAGAACCTGGCTGGATCGGGGCTGGGATAGTGGCGCCCATTCCTAACCAGTTCCGAAAAGGTTCCCTCATACTATACTGGAGGGAGCATCCCCGCTTAGTGATCGGTCCGCTAGTTCACGCAAATCCGAAGAAGTTATCACGGACGAGCCACATGCAGGGAAACTTGCACGTGTGGTTCTGGCCGAGCTTTCCTTAGGTATCTAATAACCTTCCTTCTGCTCGCCGCTGGCGCACCTCTCCTAACTATTGCCCATTTTTTCTGGAATAATCTTTTTAGGAGGGACAATTTTACATATTTCTGCCAAATCCTTCTATTATTAAGTACGGCTGGTACCATTTCGATGTGTTTCGATTCTTCCGAACAAGAGAGGTTTGATGCTTTTGAATTCATTGTATTAATTCTACTTCCTACTCGCAGTATGCTCTTTATGATCTCGGCTCATGATTCAATTGCCATGTATTTAGCTATTGAGCCTCAAAGTTTATGTTTTTATGTGATCGCAGCATCAAAAAGAAAGTCTGAATTTTCCACGGAAGCCGGCTCGAAATATTTGATCTTAGGTGCATTTCCCTCTGGAATATTATTGTTTGGGTACGACCGGACAACTACCGATATCTATTAATATCTTTGCAACGAATGTTGTTGTTAAATATGTATCTATCTTTCTATATCGTAAACTATCGGATCGGGTATTACTTAGATGTGAAACTTACAGACCTCATTGGTTGTGATATTGATCTTACGGGAGGGACGAAATCAAAAAATATATATACTTGTAGAGACCCTCTATGTAGTTGTCTATCTAGGGCGATCGATCTACATCTTTCCCCATAGCCCTGGGGCCGTGTCTCGATCTCCTACGTGCGAAATCTGAGGGACTAGTTCCTATGGAGATTCCCCTTGGTCTAATTCCACGCCTTATGACGAAAAGGGAGTCGGCGTGGCGTAAAGTGAAGATTGAGGGAAGTAGATAAAAATTCCCTTCTGGGGTATTCCGAAGGTGTAACCTAGGCAACGAAAAATGGGCCCGATACTTCAACTAGAGGAGCGACCAGTTGGTTCACCAAACCCCGACCCAGCGTCACACGTTTTCCAGGTCCGAAGGGATCCAGTGCCCAACTACCGACTCCTCCCGGAATTGCGTTATCGGAGCCGAGCCAGGAATGGCCGTTAGTGGACACCCACCACGGTTAGAGAGGCCCTCTTTAATACATTAAGAAAAGATGTTCACAGGGGCCAGAAAGACTCGGTCATAGGAACTTAGACCACCTACGTGCTGGTAAACGAAAACCACCCCGACCGGATCAGAGTAAACAACAATGTCGAATCAGGCCGCCCCTTGCCTTGAAAGAATTCACACGCGGCCACCAGCTTTCCAAAAATAAGGGGAGATCTGCTGCTTACTGCTCACGAAAACATTCGACCTATACTTATAGTCATAACCTAAGTCCGTAGCTAAAGTTCTCAAAGAAGAGTTCCATTCCCCTTACTCGTATTGCAGGCATACTCGCTGAACATTCCCTTCGTAGACCACAAAGAAGATCTATGAGCAAATAGATGAATGAAAGCGATAGCAATGAGGCATTCAAGCTCTTCTCTGCGAACCGATCACAAGGCGGATTTACAATGATGAATTGGGATCCGCGCGTTAACCAACTCGCCTGCAATCTCGCTTTCAGTCTTCTCGTTGTCATTACACATTTCGACTAGCCGTGTGTGTGCAGTGGAGGAAGCAAACCGATATCGGATGTGTGCGCAAGAGCCTTGTTTACACTTTATTGCATGCTCATTGAGACAAACAATGCCTCTTCTTTGGTTATGCGACTAGGAAAAGTGATCCACAAAGAGATTCATGTGATGTTGTTGTTTCGCTTGGCCCAACTGCTGACACCCCGCCTGCCAGATGCTCTTGCTGTGAGCCTTTTCTTTATATCTGTACCGAATTCTCTCTCTATTAAGCTATTCTTTCTGGCTTGATCACAGACATTGGGACAAAGACAATTTGAATTACACCCTACAAGGAGCTGGTCTAAGCCTTCCTTTCGTCCTCGCTTTCGTTTGCTACTGACCCCGAGGTACTATACGGTGGATGACCGGGCTCCCCCTCTGGGGAGAAGCCCCTTGAGGATGGGATTTCGCCTAAAAAAGAGGTCTTTTCTTTTTTTAGTGCAATATCGAGAATTAGGTAAAAATCATCACCTCAGCGGGGATCGCTATGCCACAACAATGTCTTTGTTTAAGAATCAAAGCCCACTGCCCAAAAGCTTGCATCAGAAGATATGCTCGAGAAGGACATTCGCTACCTAGGAAAACGTGAAAGAAGTCCTGCTCTTTCACTGTCTTACTTTGGCCCCTCTCCCGCCAAAACAAAAATTACAAATCCGAGACACCGAACAAATTCTCCTTTCAACCCATAAAGCAATAGAGACCAAAGCAGGGCAAGACAAAACAGGAGTCAGGGATCTTGATCAAAATCAAAATATAGGAATTCTCTCCATATTTTGAATATCTTTAGCCACTTGAATGTAGATTTCGAGTTCCGCCCTGTCAGTGTCCGCAGGGCGCAAGCTCAACCTACACTTATCTTCGATTTAAAAATCTTTATTCGTATCCGAATTAAATTGCGTAATGGCTTCTTCGGGAGTGCTATAATTGGATTTCCCCATAAGGATCGGATGTTCCGCAAGCACTCCTCTCAAGAGGGAATAACATTTCTCTTTCTGTTCCCGGATCCGCAGATCTCGGTTCTCAAAGTCGATCAATCGGTTATAGTCCTTCTGAACAGTTAGTAAGTTCAGTATTTTTTTTCTAACCATTACTCCACCCCGCTTCTTCTCTTTCAAACGGAGAAAATAAGGTCCGACTTGCTTGTGTTAAGCGTATAGCTCGACCATGATTCTTCCCTTCAGGAACCTAGTTCAGTACTTCTGAACCCGAAGCTCTTTATCTTATTCTTATCTTAAGATATTTAAAAGACGAACGGTACTTTGATGCCACTGCTGATAGAAGGGAATGCATTCTTTTCGATCTTGTATCGGGTACACTGAAGAAAGAGAAGTACAAAAGAAAGAATGAAACTCGCATACCGTTCATCTCAATCACACTTCTCTTATGTCTTATGAGATTTCTTGGTTAAACCGTCCGTGTAGGACCAATGGTAACAGAGGTCCGAGTCACATCAGGCTCTGAAAGAGTGGTTTTTGCTTGTTCTTCATCCTATTCTCTTCCTTCTTTACTTTAGGTTGCTGCCTATCGACTTTTGGAGATAACAAGGCCATGAATAAAGAAAAGAGAATGACTGTTTCCGATTGCCCGGAAGAGTGCTTTCCGCCTTCGATTGATTGAAGACAGGGGAAAAAAAGTCTATTCGACCATAGCATAGGGGGAGTCGCAGATTGGATAAGGAGATCGAGACCTATTAGCGGAGGGAGCAACCATTTGATTCATTGCCTCTGTCCCGTATCTTAGTCAGATTTTGATAAAAGCCCGGAGTTATAGTAAGGACCTCCCCTACTGCTCTGAATCTGAGCAGGCAAGCCATAAGCAAAGGACGGAGCAGGCTCATCCATCCTAGGGCAAGCACTCGTTTAGGGGGATGGGGAAAGGGAGAAGAGTAAGAGCTTATGGAGTTATAGAGTTTTCTCTCTTTCAATGTCTTTATTAAGAACATCATCTTTCTTTTTTACAAAACTACTACTAATCTAATGAACGGAATACTTCTTATAAGCACTTACTTACTCTTATCTGTCTGAAAGAGAAGTGAAGTAGCCTATTGAAAGGGGATGGGATACGAACGATAGAAGATGGATTGCTTTCCAATGGCCTTAGAAATTCTATATTATTTCTAACCTAAGGGAATAAGGAATGATTTCAATATCACTCACTGTAGTCCTTGTTGGACTAATCGAAAACAACGAGCAAGCAGTTTACAAGCCCGAGACATGGTTTATTCCGCTGGTACAATTCTTCAAACATCGGCTATAGTAGTTCCAGGAGGCGACAAATCTTCTTCCTTTTTACTCCCTCTCTCTCTCTCGGCGCTTACTTTTCCCTTTCCATTGGATGAGCATCGAGTACTGTTCTCTAGTAATAGGGGGCGGCCGTTCGGTCGTCCTACCCTAACAATAAGCTTTAAAGATTTATAGCAGAGTGCTTCAATGGTCAATGTAAGAGAGGTACTAATTGATTGTCAGTACCAGACAGAACCCTGATCGAATGGGCGATAGCTAATATAAACAAACTAAATACTACCTCAATCATTAACCGAGCTTAGTTTTCCTCTTCCGTGGATAGGTAAAATGCTCCGACTAAAGATCTGAACTACTTTTTTTCAAACTTTCTTGCGCTTTTGGTCTCAAAAAGCGAGGAATAGGCACGCTTATATTATACCAAGTCATCCATAAACTCCTCTTTATGATCCTTTTATTGTGCATCTTCGAGAGCTTCATCCCTTACAGTCGGTATTTAGCTCAATTTGTTGATTTGGGGTGCACTATGTTGGTAGCCACTCAGCTCAGCTGTCGATAGACGCTCATCAAGCTCAATTTGAAGTTTAGAGCGCATCCTGCTCAAGTTTGAGCCTCTTTTCCACTGCTTGTGGACGGAGATTCTTTTGATTGGTATTCGCCCTAGTTTGAGAAAAAGAGTGGAGTTAGCGGTGTAGTTGTAGGTTTCAATTCCTATCCCTTCTTTCGACTCGGAAGTTCTGATTGATTAGCGAGTATGGTCAAGCCCCAACTGCTATCCTGAAAGAGTTCTGTTAGGGCACTCCTTCGAGGAGGGAAAGACGAGAGAGCTGACCATAAATTCAAGATGAAATAGCTGGTCCAGCGATGACATTTCATAAGTCTGGCACTACATTGCTTTATAGTCAAGAAAGATACGTCTGCCTAACTAACCATAGGATGAAGGGCATTCAGGTTCAAATCCTGATCTATCAATAGGTGGTAGTATGTCCCGCCGTCGCCAGGAGAGGCTAGGCGAGACTTAAAGGCTGTAGCGAACAACCATCGGGCAGCGAGAAAGCATCTGAACATCAGGCTAATACAAAGACAGACTTAGCCATAAAGCTGCGACTTAGCCTCTTTTCTTTGGCACCTAGAATCTTTGCTCACACGCCAAGAGCTTACCTTAGAGGCCTCCCCGACTTCTTCTTAGAGCTACTTTAGGTCGAGGTTATGAAAGAAGAGTTGGCAAAGTAAACAATTCCATCTTCCAACAGTAGCTGCTAGTTCTCGACTCCGCTATGACTCTTATCGAATCCACTCCCGATGCCGGAACCAGTGCTCTGATCAGACAGGATCCACTATTGATGCCAGATCCAGAGTCGCCCCAAGTGCTAGAAGGATTTTCCTCGCGCTGGCCAAGTCTAATCCCATTCATTCCAAAACCAAGAACCTTGGGCCTTCAACCCCAGCTCGCACTCGACATGATCTTTGACAATCATGAGTCAGGGGGGTCAGCCCAGAAAGAGACTAGCCGGCCTTTGTCTCCGGCTCTTAGAAAGAAGCGAAATCCAGCCGCCTGAAAGGAAAGCATGAGAGCATCAGCACTCGGTGAGTGCACCGAACACCCATTGCTTTCTCTCTTTACTTGTGAACGCTGCTAAGGGCGAACTGAACCGACCTGTAGTTCGTTAGTCAAAATTCTCCGACCTTGCCTTTACGGTCTGTAGTAGTAATAGCCTTTTATTCTGTTTTTTAGTAAGAGCATTCCCCTATAATCTTAGTATGCAATATATCCTGTGAGTATAGATTACATCTAAACCTCTATCTTCTGCTTCTTTTAGGGGCTTAAGAAAGCCTTTTAGTTAGAGAGTTAGAGAAACTGCTGTTATAGGTAGTCGACTAATTATTGTATGCTAGGGGTATAGAGGATAGATAGCTCTTATTAGTTTAGTGGCTTATAGATTAGATAGAAGAGAAGGAAGCTAGGAAGCGACGGGGACAGTCCTGATTCGGCTGTTTCTAGGGCTTTATATAGGGTTTAAAGGTAGAAGTGGAATATACCTCTTAGGGGGAGAAGATGATCATCTAGCTATAGCTCTTATTATATTAGTTAGTTGCTTTTTCGTCTTCACATGAAAGGTGCCTATTAACTATTAAGAAGATCAGTACAAGCAAGACTTTCATGTTCTTTCCTATTGTTATCCCAAGAGCGCATTATATTATATTAATTTAAAAGAGTAAGTAAGACTAATTCGAGTAAGCAAGTAAAGCCCTTTTCAACTTCAACTGTTTCAAACGAAAATCTTTACAATTTTTTTGAGACTTTTGGTATAAAGCCAAAGGTAGTTTTAACTGTCATAAGCAAGTCCAGTGCTATCGGTTAAACATGCCTCTTTCGCCGTCACCCATGGTACCAGTTCATATTTGGTTACCCGAAGCTCATGTAGAGAATAGAACTTGAACGAGGCCTTCCCGACTTTACTTTCGTAAGCCCGGCCTTACTTACCTTCTCAAGCAAGCCTGAACGACCTTACTGTCTCAACCCTGACTGACAACTAGCTTTACTTGATAGAATTGCCTTCCATGCCCTGCTTCTTCTTTGCCCGGTCTTTATTTTATGGTGAGTTCATAGCCGGTCTTACTGATTCAATTGCAAGTTGGTAAGGGGCTCCTCTTTGCCCCGATGAATGCCATACCTCGCCGATGCATTAGCCACATTCAAGCACTGGAAAACGATCGGCACGGGCATCTTCTCCTTCCTCTTTTGCAGGAAGGTTCACTATGTCAAGTCTCGCTTTTCTCACTATCAATTTCTTTACTACTATCAATTTCTTCACTGGGTCGATCTTCACTTCGTCATACCAAGTAAGGATCTCATCCCCAAGGGTCGAATTAGAATATTTTATCCGAGGCCTTTTTCGAGCCGGCCGATTGGAACTCATGCTAGGGTGCCGAGGTAGATCCAATCTCCTTTTGAATCGAGAATTATGTCGTCTAATAGATCTTTTTCCTTGCAGCAAAGGACCGATCTATGAAGTACTTCACAGCTATGGATGCAATGGGAGTTACCGACACCAGATGCACAGGTGCGTGCGGCTAACAGCCATGGTGGGGGACGAAAGGCGGACATGGTAGACCAATCGATATGGCTTGTCGTACTGGCTTCGGGCTAGCTGCCTTGATCCGTCTTCCTAGATGCGACGAAGCGCCTACCAATGATGCTCTACTGACGAAACCTACGATGCTCTACTTACGAAACCAAGGGCGTTCCCGTGACACAAGGGATTCAAGACTCGAACCCAAAGGTGGCCAAACAAATCAAAGAAGAGAGCTCCTTCCCTTCTCTATTTTAGTAAAAGCGTGTCTGCAAGGCCTATTGGTTACCAGGGTCCGGCGATGCAAAGAGCTTCAAAAGCAGTTTCCGCACTGAAAGCCTATGCTTCTTTGTAAGCTTTCTCGTAGTTCATATCAGACTTGGAAGGATGACTGAACCCGCTTCCTGTGATCTAATGTGATGGATGGGGCTAATGTGCACTGGTCGGGACTACAGCTAATGCAGCGGCTGAGTCTAATGCACCCGAAGCCTGAAGTTAGTACTTGGCCGATTCCGCAGCATGAGATAGTTTAAAAGCTTGTGGTGCGAATGGAACGGGTCAATTTGACTTCTTTCTTCCTGATTTGACCGGATTGGGAGGATTTCGTCTCCTGGTGAATGGTAATACGAAAAGAACAAGACTTAGGGCTTGATGCCCCGAATCCCGAGAAAACGAAAAGGGGACGACTGGAGATCCCATCTTAGTGCGGGAATTGACTCACACAGCCAAAATCCTGGGAGAGAATGAACAATGGCATTACCATCGTAGAGCCCAAATGCACCTTTAGCCGTTTACCGGGGTTTAATAATAATAACCCTTTTCACTATAGAATACTGAGCTATCTCGCTTTCCACAATAGAATCTCGATTTGACTTTCTTTCTAGATGAAGCTTTCCAAAACCGCACTTTCTTCTTTCTTCTCTCATGGTACTGGTTGAGGTATAGCACCCAAAGCTTTTCTAGTTAGAGTATTTGGCTGGTTCAATCGTGATAGGTGGCTTGGTATGAATTGAACGAGGAACGATCCCGCAGCACAAGAGTCTTCAAGATCCAAGGCCAAAGACCCAAAGATGGAAGATCCAAAACCCGAAGCGAGGCGAGGGGAAAACCAACTCTTGCATTGCAGGTGACGAGTCAACTAAAGGGCAATAGAGTGAAAAACTTATGGAGAGATTGCTCCCCGCTTGAATCACTGAGAACAAACTTTCTACGATCCTTAAGTTAAGGGTCGGGTCAGTTGCAAATGCTAGTCATTCGCTCTTCCGACAAGAGCTCAAGGGCTTTTCTTATACGCCTACCCATATTAGTAGTAGGTGGGATCCCCTTCCACTTTCGATGTAGCTCATATGCTTAAGGGAAATAACTCACAGTCCAGTCCTACGATAGCTGCTGCTTCAGCCAGGTCAGATTGCCGGAAAGTAAGGGTGTGGGGAGATGAACTGCTTAATGATGTTAAATGCGCAACGGTTGAGCGATGGAGGAGAGCAAAGCTACCTAGAGGTTGGTAGCTGATGAAAGCCTTTAGGTGGAAGTGTTCATAGCCTTAAGTTAAGGAAATATTACCAAATGAAAAAGGGTTAACCGAATAATGCGCTGAAAAGATGACAGAGCGAAGTTTGTCTACGACAAAGGGTTGGTGTAACTAACTGAGCCGATAGGCAATTTCGGACTATTTATAAGACAGTATACCCCGACGGTAAGAACTAGAGGAATGAAGTAGCTCGACTAGAGGAGATCCCTAGCTTGTGTAGCCTATGGTAAGCAAGCCAACATAGCTTTCTGCGCCCCAACGGCGCATTTCCTTTACCCATTTATTTTGCACTTTCGATCATTCAATTAATTTGGACTCGATAAACTTTTCTATTATATTCTAAGGTCTATCAACCTCCTATAGCTATGCTAGTGCATGCATAAGAGGAGGTAAAGATATCTTTTCATCATTCCAGAAGATGATATATAATAGGAAAAAGGGATCTGTCAATTAAATCAGAAAGAGATGATCGAAAATAGACTATATCATTTTCTAAATAATTCCATATTATCATAGTAAGGAGGATCCCTCTGATTCTAAACCTTCTTGATTCTGATGAATATTGAAATCTCTCTTTCTATAACGCAACTTGGAGTGCTCTTCTGAAAGTGAGTGGAAAGATGTACCAATTATCTCAAGTACTTTTCTACTACCAAGACGGATGACCTCTCATTCAATGATGGATATTTTTGGAGTTGATTAGTAAATTGAAAAATAGGTGCAAGAGCTGCTAAAATCAGCCTTTACCTTTAGTAGAAGAGAGATCGAGGTCTGTCTTCAATCATACGGAATGTGTTTTGAGAAGTGGAAAATAGTTTTTTTTGACGGATCGGAACCTTAGCGCTGACCTAGTCCAATAGCACGACATGATATAAAAAAATGTGGGGCATTCCTCTTTCTACGAAAAAGCATTTATTTCCTCAGGATCTTGGAAAGCATAAGTGGTACGAGGCCTTTGACTCACAGCAACTCGATGGTGAAGGCATACCCCACTTGACTAAGTTCAGTCATTATACTTGACCCAAAATGAATCAAAATCGAATTTAGATCACCAAGCGCGCCAAGCTAAGAACAATTCAATACCCGCCCACTTTTGGAATTTGGAAAAAGGAAGATTTAAGCTAGCTTCGGAAAACAGGGTTAAAAAGAAAGAAAATCGTAAAAGGCATCATAGTAGGGGAAGCACCATAAGCTACAAGCTCCCCATCAGCTGCCTTGGTTCGTGGACCGGCATCGCTCCTTCGAGTAAGGTCCACTTAATTCATAAAACAAGGCCAAACGGCTTTGGCGAAAGCTCCTTTGAGCTTTGAGCGGTGCTTCTCCTGTCAACTCATAGAAAAGAAACTCGAACCAATTTCTTTTGTTCCACTTTTAAGCATGACCGTCATCGGATGAACAATGATGCTCTAGGTGAAAAGGGTAGAGATGTGTCTCTATCTTTGGATTCTGAGTCGGATACTTCATATTAAATTGGATTCCCCGCTGTCTGCGTATGCGTCTTCGGCTTGAAGAGTTGTGAACTAACCTCTTCCTTTTGCAGCCATACAACTGGCGGATAAGCAGGTCATCTAAAGAAAGAACATAAGATCCGACGCCAGGCATAAAAGAAATATTGTCAACTTGGTAAATTAATACAACCAGGCATCTCAAACATTGAGAAGGGAAGAATCAGGCTTTCATTAGGATGATATTCCATTAAATCCGATCCGAATGGCAAGGATTGCTAACTAGCAGCATCGCTTATGCCATAAGTAGAGAGAGAGACTTTCAAGCACCTACAGAAGATTAAGTCAAAACTCCTAATTCACTAATTCTCACATTAATCGGATCGGGAAAGACTATAAATAAAATAGAATAGAACGGAAAGCAATAATAGACTTCGCGAACCCCTGAAAAGTACTCTATCTCGCACGCAGATTACAGACGGAAACAATACATACTAGCCAAGCCATACGAGTTCGGTGCACCTGCACTGACAGTTGCTTAGTTTGTAAAATTAACCAATACTAAGCCCCTTGCTAATGTCGTCTAACTTCCTTTTCCTTTTCTTCTTCTGGGAGTAATGAAGCTTCTACTTCTGCTTCTTCTTCTGGGAGTAATGAAGCTTCTACATCATCTTCTGTATCGGTATTGGAGGATAATTCATCACTGAAGAATGATTCAGGACAGATGGAATTTAACCCAACGGGGGAATTTATAGAAAAAAAAATAAGAAAGCTGAAATGGCACGTCGCATCTATGAGGCTTTAATGAATCCTACAGTACCAGTGACGGAACCCGCGGCACAAGTGGGAACTGTTGCGGTCGCGTGTGCAGTTCTTTTATATATTATATTTTCAAAGTAGTAATATACTTTGCCTTTTTGGGCAAAAGATGGCTCTTTTCTTTAGATTCGATGTATCTTTGATGTGATCTCTGGCTCGATCTGGTTTTTTAATCATTAGGTTAACATCTAGGTCCTTGCTGTATTTCCACACGATATATTATTATAATCTATTTCCCTCCTGAGTAATGGGAAGCTGGCTAGTCCCCGAAAATGCCCGAAGTTGGGGTTCACAATTATTTCCATCTTCAAGTTCTTCTATTTAGCACATTGTTCAGCCCTCCTCTATAAAGGGCCCCTCTCTGATAAGGTATACTTTTTCCTCCTATATTAGTGTTCGCTTGATGCTGCTGGAAGAGTACATTCTACGTTGTGGTATTTAATCTTAAAATTAAGGGCGTGGGGCCCTGTGGTGTGAACCAAAAAAGCCTAATCATATTTATATGAGTAGAATAGTACCGGTCCCGCTTGATTGTAGTATTATATTCCTTCTTATTTGAACTTTTCTTACTCAATATAGTATATATCATTGGTCTTGCCCTGGAAAGAATGACAGTAGGTAGACATGACTATAAGGAAGAGTTTAAGGCTCAAGGCATACTACTCTTTCTATTGAAAGCAGAGAATAAGCTTACCACTCTAAGTCGACTATCTTTCTTCCTTTCCTTTCAGTCGAGCACTTCATACCTCTCCCTATGGTCGAGTTACTTCGTTCCTTTCAGTCTTTTGTCTAAAGACCCGATCAGTTTTGGCTGCTTAGCCTTAGCGATCAGTTGTATTAGAAGAAGAGAGAGGGATAGCATGAAAAAGCTATGAGTGCTTCTCTTACCTTGACTCATATAAATAGACATTTTTTTCTATGTTCTTTCCTTTCCGTCTCGAAAGAAGCTTCTTGGGAAGGGAAGGTGAAAAGTCACTAACTAGACTGGAGGAGGGACTCTTTTTCTCCCGAGATGGGAAGAATCAAGTCAAGTGCCATTCTTCTAGGCCACAGACAGTCCAATCTCACTCACTTATTCACTTATGATATTTCGACTTAGCCCTCTCCACTTGCTTTCAACTCTCGTGATAGGGTCGCGATTACCTTTTCCATTTCGTCATAGCAAATTAGAGATCGTTGCCCATCACTCAGCGATTTAGGAGTAGGAATCGTCTTTCGCTACCATGAGATGGAAGCGCTACAACGAAAGTGGTTCACATCACCTACGTAATTTCTACAATAGCTTTTGACTAGGTAAGTTAAGGCAGCTTTACCTAACTCTCCTTAAGAGTCGAGCATCGCTAAAGCCCTCTCTCTACCGGTCTACTATCTTCGTTCCTAACTAAACGAGGGTTCGACTTGCATGTGTTAAGCATATAGATAGCCTTCGTCCTGAGCCAGGATCAAACTCTCCTTTTGACTAGGATTGGGCTCTTCATACGTACTACTATCAATCAAAACCTTTCCTTTTTACGCTTTCTTCTCTTATTTAAGATATTTCTAGTTGGCCCCTAAAAGCTCTTATTGAAATGTCTTTTTAACAGCAGATATGCGGTGGAGCTTGTTCACCTGAAGACCAAGCCAATCTGACTTCACTTCTTCCTTTCCGTACTGGCCAGTGGAAAGAAGGAAAGACCATTGGCAAGTACGGATTCCTCTGACAATCTTTGCTTGGGTTTTCAAGGTTTGAACTCCTTATTGAAGAGTGGAACTTGCTTGACTGGAATGAGACTAACAGCCCGGTATACAAACCTTGCTTGGTTGACTGCCGATCAACGACTAGGGATCTTCTAGCTAATCATTCCATTCTAAAGCTGTTAGCTAAGCATGTCAGAACTCAATTCATGGTATGAAAGTCAGTGGTAAGAAGACTAGCTCGGGCTAAAAAGTGTGAAGTAGGGATTCGGCATTAGCGGTCAAAGCATTTGATTCTAAGCCAGTCCAGTCTATTAGCATAGCAAAGAGCGATTCTTTAAGCCCGCGAATCCGACTTAAATTTCTTTTTTGAGTTCTCATCGGAGAAGTCAATAATCAATGATTATGCGGAGGGTCCTGCAGTCACAAATAACCCAAGCAGAAGGGTCAAGCCTTTCCCCGGGTGCCAAAGCACTTCTTTTACACATCTGGTAAAGAAGGGAAAGAAGGCGCGAAGTAAAGACATTCGTTTAGTATCACTTCTCTATTTGTTGATACAGCCTAATATTCATAAATTGATACGAGGTAGTCAAAGACTAGGAAGGAATTTTTTTACTCATACTCATTTAGCCTCCTTAGTGACTAATAAAGAGAGAACATAGTAGCCACTTCATCCCCTCCCCGGTAGGGGCATCCAGAAAGGACATAGCAGGCCGAAAGAGAATCACCAACAATGCTTTAAATCTCGCAATTCTATTAGCTGAGATCGGTATCTAGACTAAGAGCTGTCTTTCTCTTTTCTTCTTTCTTTTGTCTTTCTTTCAGCTTCTAAAGCACTATTAGCCGATTTGGAATTTCATGCTGCTAGTCTTTCTAAATGCAATATTCTTAAACTCTAGCCTGGCCCTAGAACTGGTAAAGGGTTTCTTGTCTTGCTTCTATCTTCCCGGGAAATTTCTTTTTTGAGTTCTTCTCCGATGAGCTCTTCCCGGGGCAAAGTCCTAATCAAAGCTGGCAAAAGGGGGGACGGTTCCCAAGGGGTGGCTAGTTCGAGTAAGAGAGACGGATACAGACAAGGTCCTTTTTCTGAGAGACCCGCTCTTGACTTTAATCATACCCACTAGTAAGCGCAGTGGATGCTCCTTCATACAGAGACAGAGAGGCGAGTGATGGGCACTACTCATCATAAGAAAGCAGTCATGCAGATAGAAAGGGAAAAAAATGACTCTGACTAAGTAAAGAGATGAGGTTTTTTTTATCATCTATTTTCCATACCACAGCTCTAGACTTGCCCCTATTCAAACTATGTTTCATTCATACCGCCCTTGTGGGTTATTCGCAATTCACATGAAAGACCCTTTTCCAAATCCAAAGGTTGAGACCTTAAATGCTTTGAATCCTTATCTTCTATTAGCTGAATGCTAGGCCTCTGGCAAGGATGCTTTAGAGCAGACAGAGTTGGATTAGCTCCAGGTAAAGTTGTTTTTTCTAGGGGATACGGTACTCTTCTTTATTACCCTTGCTGCTTTCTTAGGACAAAGTCAAGGAACTGATTTCGAACAGCAGGGCTCTAGCTATATATATATTATTTTATTTCGATCCGTAAGTAAGAGTAATAACCTATCCAGCTGAGCACGCTCTAGGCTACTAGGCGCACTTCCACTCAGAAGGTGGCCAAGCTCACTTCGCGGCAACGACATCCATCCAACGAGATGTGCTTCGGGAAATTGACCAGAGGTGATAACCGTCCGCAAACGTCTGGATGCACCCAGCTAGATTTAAGATATATGTATGGTTGAAGGTAGCTGACAGGGAGTCAACAAGGGAATATTGCACCCCACTATCTACCACCGCTTTGATGTCGTGGTCTTTCCACTCATCTAAGTCAGCACCATACCCCAATTTTTCTTATGGAAAAAAGCTTTCCATTCTTCCAAGTAAGGAAAAACTTTAGGTCATTTTCTAGTTCACGAAAGAAAGATTCTTCAGAGGAAGACGTATCAGAAAAAGATAGCCTTTTCTCGTCTTCTTCCTTGCCTAGCTCCTTGACTCCGGGCCAGAGAGTTGGATAGACGCCACTTAAACACATTGACTTGGAATTCCGCTTCTAGACAGGCTCCACTACTAAGCCTTTACTTTAGGACTGGTAGTAGTCTCAGGTTCTTTCTAAAGCTGTTGATGAGCTGAGCTCAGTGGCTGAACCTGCTACTTCTTTTATAAAGATTCCCAGTCTGTCCGCGAAATTCAAATTACCTTTATTGGCTCACCTTTAGTTTAGTTAGGCCGGTCTGGGAGGAGAAGCTCAACTCAAAAACTCTCACTCAAAAGCAATTAGAAGGGGGGACACCAACTATCCTCCCTCATCCAATCACGGGGGTCAGTTATGCTTGCCTTGATTGAAGATAGGTAAGTGGCAGGTGCCCCAAACGTCTACTATGGCTCTTCGCCTGGTAAGGGCCTAAACGACATTCCAGGAATCTCTTTTTTCATAACAGACTTTTTCAAGTCAGAATGAGAAGATTCCAGTATATCGATTTCGTCAATGGAAGGCTAGCAGGATCGGAAGGCTGTAGTACTTAGGGAGCATAGCTAGCAGCACCGGGGCTTGAAAAACTAGAATTTCTCAGTCAAGAAAGAGTCCAATCCCGGATGGAAGGAAAGGGTCGAAGAGCTGAGTTGCATGGTCCGGTCTTAAGCTTCTTTCCCAATAGGGAGCGTAGAAGAAGGAGTTGGAACCAGCAACTTCCTTAAGTAAATGGTAGACGGGGTCAAAGCAATGGCACTGGCATCGAATGAAATTTCTTCTTTATCACCAGCGGAACCATGACATCAAGAAGAAGCAAGGGGTCCTCACTAGCTCTTTTGCTTTCGTGGAATGTCTATATCGATTTTACGTTCATCATCTTTATCATCAAGTAATTGGGGAATATCTATACCTTTCTTTCGTGGATCATGGGCAAGCGTGACTGAAAAGATTTGGAAATTCGGTTTCGGTAAGGTTGCTTTATAAGAGTACTTTAAAAGGTTGATACATTGAAAGCACATCGGAAATCGTTTAGTTGAGTGCTTCGAAAGGCGCACGTGCCTGAACAATGAGTCAAATTCTTTCATCACCTGGCGCAAAAAATCATCACATTTTTGGATGACGAACTCTCCGTCGAAGGGCGCAGTCCGACCTCTCCCCTGTCTAATGCAAGAAAAAAGAGATCTCTCTGGTCTTAATTGACCACGGATCAGGCCTAAACGTTTGCCCCTTGCGAACGTAATAGCTGAGTTGAGTCTTCTAGTCATCTCTTCGACAAGAAAGAGAACTGGTAGTAGGTGGGATGCTTCTGGCTCTGCTCCTGCCTTTTCTCCTTACTTCTGTCTTTAGCATCCTCTGCTAAAACGACTCTGACTACTTCCACTGCTGCTACTTGCTTTCCTACTTTAGGTAGTGCATCTGTAGGCTCTACTACCTTTGTTTGCTAGACTTGAAATACTTAACCGATTTGGCGGCATACCCGACATTTCATGCTTTGCTTACCCTACTCGCGAAGGGTTACCGCCCGCTATGCTATCCTTTTTCTCTTCTCTTTCTTCCCTTCGAGAATAGAATAAAAGAAGACTAGAAGATAATAAATAAGCATAGAATGAGAGAAGGATTTATAGCATATACAAGCCATTACTTTTCATTTATCCCATGCGGTTAACAACCTAGTAAAGTAAAGTCAAGTTATACAAGGGAAAGAGCCCTGTATAGTCCATTATAGTCTAGTTCTTTCTTTCCGGAAAGACTCTAAAAATCCTCTCTTCAACGTTTTAAGAGAGCAAAGCTGAAATAAAGAGTAGAGTAGTAATGCGAGTGTTTTTAGCTGAGTCAATTTGGAATTCACATATAGATGTGAGAAAGAGTGATTTAGTTGTTAACTTGGAGGAGAGTTTGGGTTACCGTTTTGTTGAACATTTGACTGAAATAGAGGTCAAAGAGATTATGGAAGAGATTAGGAATGGTAGTTACAGATTTAAAACAGATTTAAAGCTGCACTCCTTATTTCCTTCTCAAAAGATAATGTCATTCGCAATCGCTTTACCCCTTTAAGGTAATAACCCATGTAAAAGCTTTCCTCCCTAGTCCTAAGACTAACGGACCTGGTGCCGGAGTGGGATAAAATCAGTGGAATAAAAGAGATTTTCTCTCTTCTTACCAGCTAAATCTCCTCATTGTTCTGGGCGAATGCCCCGGTCTCAAGTGCTGAGGGTTGTCATCCAAGAGATATGGCGAGGGTTGAAAGAGAGAAGAATGAAATCTCCCCCTATTTCTCAAAGGGTAAGGATGTTACCTAGAAGCGCTGAACGAAACTGCCTACTGCTTGCAGGCCTGATCTCAACTCTATCTGAGAACTAGCTTTACAACTGGTTTGCTTTAGCTTCCCTGCACGATAAGGGGAAGAAGAACTTCTGACAGAAGAGTATTCGGGTTTTTCAGAGGTGGGATAGAAGCTGGTTCTTCTTGATCTTACTCCACACTGACTGCAAGCAGGAAATCACTGCTCTCAGCCCACCCTGCATACACTATGGAAGGGAAGGAGGTCCTTCTTTATGCTCATACAGGATGCAGAGTAGGGGCATGGATAAGCCTTAGACTATAGACTAGAGGGAAAAGCCCGGGAAGAAAAATTCCGACCTCAAGCTAAAGAAAGGGAAAAATGTACTTCCCTCCCAAGTCTTCCATTTCGGCTATACCTATTTTTTTTCGGTTGTATTGAGGGATCCGGACCGGGTCTATCCCTATTCGTCAATTGGTGGGGTGATTCTTCATTCATTTCCCTATGAAGGGAAGGGAAGATGAATCGCCGAGTTTTTTCTTTTTTTTTTTAATGGGCATCAAAAAGTAAAAGCAGAACCTTTAGTCTTCGTCCCTGTCGCCCATTAAGATCCACCCATGATTCATGGAACCATTCCTTCGCGTGCCGTAGCTTAGGATTCGTGCTATTGCTATTGTTTAGGGGCGGAGAAGAATAAAGATAGGGGCATCGGCCTCAGCTAAAGCGGAAGAAGAAGAAGCCCGGATAATAAGTGAAAGAGAGATGGATAAGCTAACGACTGATTAGGAGAGCGAGACCCACTTCTCATTCTTTGCAGCAGCTTATTTGAATACCGGTGTAAAGGCAGCTCCCGAAATAGGATTTGATCCCTTCACCTCAAGGTTATGAGCCAGCTAGTTTTACCTTATTTGTAACGAATTCTTTTCTTGACAGAATCCGCCCTTTGGACTAAGGCGAAGGCCTGAAAAAGGAGTCAAAACTCTAACTATTGGCACTGGTCTAGCCGGGGGAACTACTCACAGAGACTTTCGTACGAGCCCAGGCTCTCAAGAGCCTCATTCTTAATAAACGATGGTCTCGCGTAGGAATGGTTAACCACTAGTTCCAAGAGCCATCTACGAGCCAGATAAGGCGAAAGAACTACAGACTAAGGACCAGTCTTGGTCAGACTTTAGTCATTTCGAGAAGGAGCCAACTTGAAGAGGCGAAGGTGGACAAAGCGAGCGAATCAGTACAGAATTTGGGTGGACTCGTTGCCTCCCCTCGGGATCTAAATCTAAGGTAGCAGCACTTTATCTCATCGTCTTTCTTTCTCCTACTTATAAAGACTTGACACTTCCTCCAACAGTTGAATAAAAGGCTACTGACTCGGGATCTAATGGATCTTCCTTTCACTCGTTAGTTGAAATGTCAGATTTTTCACTCACTGAAGACCTACCTAATCTACACCTTTCTAAGATCTAAGAGAAGGCTTTTCATGTCAACTGACTGACGCTCTATCTATTCCTTCCTTGGGTGACTGAACTACCATAACTATTTCCTTACTTCTCGTGCCCCAGGTGTCAGAAATCGGGAGGTAGGTTCATCACTGATGCGGGTGATGACAATCGCACTGATGAAACAACCGCCTGTAGAGGGAAAGAAACCATCGTCACTTGACTTGAGATCATACGCATACTTGGATGCTAACTCATACCTCTCGAGCAAGGGCCTGTTATTAGCGCATAACCCTGTGCCTTTCTTGCTTGTCCCGCCAGTTCCAATACCCGTAACGAAAGATATTTTATCGTTTTTAAGGGATGCAAGCCTAACCCCTCAAGCGAGTGCCTTCAATTAAGGAAGTAAGCCAGATGAAGCTCCTAATCAAGAAAAAGTAGTAATCCGGTTAGAAAGCCACGCCAGGGGGCAAGTTTTCAGAGTGATTTTCCAGTTAAGGTTACAGTGACTTGTATTCCCCCCATTTATAGTCTTGTCCAGCCAGCTCTTTTGCCAGTACTGGAGGGACCATCAAGTAAAGCATGCCCGAGTGTGATAAAGTAAGGATATTTATCCAGGATGATAGAGCAAACCAGTAGCGGGCAAAGGCCAACCAAACTCTTCATCTTTATATTCTTGCGCAGCAGCAGTGTCCGGGCAAGTGTCATTGAAAGAAAAAGTCGCTCTTTCTCTGTTCCAGCCAGAAGTCGGGTATGATTCGATAGCTTTAGGATACGTCTATCCTTACGTGTACGTTACGTGTATATAGAAGTAGTAAGTTTCCTTCCAAGCGTCTTTTATTTTCTGCCAGTCTGGGTTCTCAAGCTCAAGCTGAAGCAATTGAAGAAAGAGTAGCATAGTAGCATCCATTTTCCCACCCACAATCGAGACCAGAGACTGAGGAGAGAGAGCTTTTGAGCCTCCAGTTCTTATGGATTGCTAGCGTGATCGGATAAGGCAGCGGAGATTCATTCAACTATTTCGCTCTCAGAGGCGGGCTCGTAGGGTAATTCACAATAAAGCCGCATGTGAATCCATCCCAACTACTAGAGTTCTTTCTTCAGCTCGACCAACTGCTGGCCTGTTGTTGAGCGTTTTTCTGTCAAGGTCGCCGGTTTCGGAGGTTGTTCCGCGAGCGGTCTAAAAAGTAAATGATACGGGAAAAGCACGAGTGACCCTTATAATGGTTTGGTGCCTCTTGGAATAGTTAAGGTCGGACAGTACTTTCAGACTTACGGGAGACGGGGTTAATGGTTAGCTCTTTATTCAGGTGCTCTTCAGGTGGCTACTGCTTAGTTAGCTCTTGTTTTAGGTGTACTCTTTTCTACTTCTTTCTTCTTGTAGCTATTGCCCTATTCCCTACTGCACTGCTTTGTTTTGTCCTACGGAAGTGCCACCCCCTATTCCCTCCAAAGCTGGTTCAGTGGAGTTCCCCCTCCCTTATTACGTTACGGTCGAGCTTGGTTCGAACCTCGCCTTTCTATGAGTTCCTTCGCTCCAATACTTTCGAACAACTCTCGTACCCCTCGCTCCTAAGCTAACTAAGAGCATGCCTTCGATCCTCTAAAAGAAAAGAAGGCGTGAACTCTTTGCCTTGCCTGTAGAGTAGATGTAGTAGATTGAGATCTCTCGACTACCGTAAGAGGTTAGTAAGAGGCTCGACGTCAAGTAGAGTAATGATCTGCTGGAGCCTTTCCTCTAGGACAAGGATATCTTCTGACCTTTGCTCGCTCTCCTAGCCAAGCTTTTGCTTTATACAGTTAGATATAAAATTCTCTCTTTTTGAAAGAGGAATTCTAGTAGTAGACCTTTTACATGCCGAGAAAGTAATGCAGCGGATTAGCCCTTTTTTCCCTTTATCTCCGTGTAGGAAAAATCGGACTGTTCGGGTGTGAGATCGATCGCCCTACTTATTTATTCTTTTTCGCCCAGGTAGGGCTTAATCTTCTAGGCTTACTGCCCACAGGCTTCCTCGTTATAATGACTATTAAAGTCTTCTTATTCTATAGTAATTCTAAATACTCTTATATAGAATAAGAAGGTAAAGCCTTTCAAGGAAGGCAAGAAAGATTCTTCTTATTATTACTATATTAATTTAGTAAATATAGAATAGATGAAAGGATCCAGTTTTTTTACTAAGGTTGGAAAAGATTCCCGAGGCCGCCCTATTTCGATCTGGATAAATTTCAGCACATCGGATCGTGCAGCCGAGGTTTAAGCAATTCTTCCTACCCGGTTGGAGAGTCCGATCCTTAAATTAAAGGTTTTCAAAGAAGAAGAATTCCTGTCCTTGAGAAAGTCTTCGTCAACAAAAAAGTACCGGTCGATTTGATCGGTAATTCGACTGGCAACTCTAAGGGATCTTAAAAAACTATCCTTCCTTGGATAGAGGTCCCGCCCTAAGTTTCAAGTACCAAAAGTTTCGATTGATTCTACGCTACGATTCAAAAAGAGGGGAAGAGAGAGATTGGTCCGATGTATCACCACCTAATGAGACTCGCGACTATGGCAGGGTTTTCTCCTGCACTTTGCTCTATCCAGAGATTGAAGAGTCGACGAGGGCTTTCTTTGCTATTCATCGATTCCGGGTCTTGCTTGGAATCCGATAAAAAACTCTTTGTGGCAAGAAGTATTTCAAAGCCATAAACCTTTTGGATGAGGAGGCTAAAGTTGACACCGCTACCATGTATCTCACGGGGGATGCGATGCTATGGTGGCGAAGGAGGAGCACCGACATTAAGAAGGGCCTTTCTTTCATCAAGGAGGACTTCAAACAAGAGCTCAAATCACAATTCCTCCCAGAGAATGTGGAGTACCTTGCTTGCTCGATAGAAATTGGTAAACTTGAAGCAAACGGGGTCAATTAGAGAGAGAATACATCAAGCAATTCACCTCTCTAATGCTCGACATCTCCGACATGTCCGAGAAGGCTTAATCGAAAGCTCTTCTTTTTCATGCATGGATTGCAACGGTGAGCGGCACAGGAGCTGCATCGACGAGGCGTTGAGGACCTGCCCCCTATATCTATATATAAATAAGTAAGTAAGGGGCCATCACAACCTTACGGTTGTCTTTTAAGTAGGCTTCTTCTCATTCCGTATAGGCAGCTGACAGAACTACATGAGATTCAAGTACCCAGGGGCCGAAGACTTGTTAGGTGTAGTGACTTAGATTCCATGGAGTACCGTCAGACTTTCATGTAGTCTAGTCAGGGTATAAAAGATAAAGCTCGCTTTAGGAGAGAAACTACAAGTGTGCCTAACTCTTTCAGTCAAAGAAGCTAAGCGCGAACAAAAGAAAAGTAAGTAAACAACCGATCCGCTCTTCCTGGATTCCATCCAGCCTTGCTTCGAGGAGCATAATGCATAGTATTTGAAGGGGACAGGGATGTGGATATCACTACTATTGATTCACCGGTCTCAGTTGCTTTAGCAGCTCCCTCTGGGCATCCACCCGCAACGCAAAGAGAAGAGCGGATTCTGCCCATCTTTGAATCCAAACCTCCCGAAGACCCTAGTCTTAGCAACGAGGCAGCAAAGAGAGAGCCTTTCCAGCATCTCGGGAATTGTTTGCTTATTCTTATCCTTGACGTTCTCTCCGCTCGGGAGAGGAAAGACCGAGAAGCATCTCTAGCTCAACAATTCGAATATTCTTTTGAGAAGGCTTCTGTCTACTAGCCAATAAAACACGATTGAAGCCTCTCACAGGCCCTACCGTTAGGGTGCCCCAAGAAGGCCCGAATTAAAGAAAAGACCCAAGAGTTTCCAGTTTATGAGTTACACCATAGGTGTGAAGGATAGCCTACACAAGCTAGGCCTAACACAAGGCCCCCATAGTGAGTGACCTACATTGAGTAGGAATGAGGCAATATCCCTTCTAAGCCTAGGAGCTCTGGGAGGCATTACCCCAGCTACAGTTGGAGTTGACGGTCCCAGTCTTTTCTGTTTGCGTAGGAGTTCTTCCTCTTGCTCCATCGAATGCACTGAGAGAAGTAGCTGTGAGGAAGAAAGAGCTCTTTTAAGGGTTCTTGGGGAAATTTCTAATAAAGAATATGCTTTCTATATACCGAAGCTCTTAAACTAAGTCACGTAGGGGGTGATAGCCGAGACCCAAAGATCTCCTATTTTTATGCTTAAAGAGAGGCAATGGGCCTAGCGAGCAGTCTAGCTAGATCCGAGCTACTCATACGCAGTCTGAGTTCCCGCTCTTGGTGCAATAAAAGCTGTTCGGGCTCTTTCACTCCTATATTATATGAATTAGAAAGTTTTAAAGTCTTTCATACAAGAAGAAAGGTAGAGAGCGGCGCTCCTCTTTCAGGAAGAGAGTTGAGCTTTCCCCTTACCTTATCAGTGGATCGGTTGAGGCCCGACCCTTGGGGTTTCCGACCTTGATGCCATAGTTTGGAGGGGGCTGAGCAGTGGGTTGGAAAGAAAGAAAACGGAATCGAGCTAAAGTGCACTTTCCCTTTAGTCAGATCTACCCTCGCTGGAATCAGAATAAAGAGATGATTAGGCTATCAGACAAGAGTCTCGGAGACTCGCTTGCACACCATCACTGACTGGTTTGCGGGACTTGCAGGCAGATCTTCTACTCGCAGGAAGAAGAAGAAAAACTAGAAGACTTTGTTATTGTAATTCTGTAGTATAGGAGCTCAGCCTCGGGCCGAGTCTAATGCCAGCAAGTGTCCTTTAGTGCACTCCCCCTCGGTATCTCTCAATTCAATTTTTCACTAACCCAATCCGCACTTATTCGAAATAAGTATCACGCTTTTTGGTCGATTTACTGATAAAGTCTTACTATAATTGTTCATTGTACTGGATTTTCGCCCCTCTCCTGTTCTTTGAGCTAGAATTGTGAACTGGGCATTATAAGAATGTAGTTAGCTATTCATGTGAGATTGGTTGAGTAAGGGAAAATGGTTTACCAAGCCAATGCAAATGTCATCTGAAGATGAAAATCCGACTGAAGGGTTGATGACAGCATGTGACCTAGTTCGTTAAGGGGATTCGCATTAACACACGTTGGTTCGTCTAATCCGCTTCTAACCTTCCAATGATTGATTTCAACATTCCTATATAGAATGACTCTGTTATTTGCTGACTTTGCTAGAGAATCTATAGAGCACAGAGGTGAATAGATATAGAAGATAGACTATTTCCTTGGGCTAGGAAAGGAGAATCCGAGATTGCATAACTAGATATCTAAAAAAAAGAAAGAGTTTTGCTTTCCTGAGGTCGAGTTGGAAATAGAGAGAGCCGTCTACCTCTTCGAAGGAGGAAATAGTCCCGATTGTCACTTGTCCGGGGAAGGAAGCTTCTTTTCTTACTGAGCTGCTACAGACTTCGGTAAAGGAAAGGTTCAAGCAATCGGTTCGTCAGCAAGCTACTGAAATCAACCGTATTGATCTTTCTGAGTTCTTCCTTTTCGCTTTGCTTGGAAGCTTTCCCTTTCCCCTGGCAAAAGCCCGAGCTCTCAGATGTATCTATTGAAGCAGCCCTACATATGCCTCCAGCGAGCGGGTAGGGTTGTCCCTCGCTGCTTCGTTCTGTAAGGATAGGCGCAGCTATAACTCTGAGTGTAGCTTTCGAAGCAAGGCTATCAAGCATGCGGCCTAAGGACTAGTGCAGCCATGCTTCTTCTATGAGTTTTTTACTATATTTGGGCATACTTTAATAGTCCAATACTCCAGTCCAGGTTAATGGCACTAAGTCAGGTGCTAGCCTAGCTCTTCCAGTACGACGAATGCTTTCCTTAAACTTAAAAATAGGATACTATAACTAAAGAGTATTTGCGTCTTATACACTGAATTTGTTCTCCCCTATCGACAGATGATAAACTTGAAGGGAAAAAATCGAGCGGCAAGGGCTTAAAGAAGCGACCAGCTCAGTTGATCTCGCAACGGCCCTCCAGCACGTCCTCATATCGCGTCCGCCACCACAGCTTCGCATCCCCAGAGAGATACATTGTTGCCATTGTGACTTGGTCGTCAAAAGGGGCACGAACAGCTTTAATTAAAGTACTGTTCCATGTCCCAGAGGTCTTCGAGCCTTGGCATTTCGAATCCCGTTGAATGGCTGTGGTTCCAGGACTCAAATGCGTCTGGAGTCGCCAGGTGAGAATTCGGTTCACGAACCGGAGACCTATCTCCACAGCAAGCTCCTCACCTCAATTTGACCTGGTCCGTCACGCTTTGGACATCGCCACCGGGATCGTTGAGGCCCCATGAAGACGGCTCTCCTTCACTGGGAAGACATCGAAAGGGATTTACCCAAAACTCCGCTCTGATACCTCCTAAAGCGAAATAGACACGCGCACGGGTAGAGAGTCTGTCTGAGTCGTGCGGCCCCAGGTGCTACACTACAATAGGCGTCACCTGGGTTCTCTCCTTGCCGAATTTCGCTTCTGATCTTTCTCTGAGTCTCTATTTCGTTACCTTCTACTACCGATCTGCTCCTGCTGCTCGCTTCGCTTGTTTCGTTAAGCTCGCTTTCTTTAAAGAAACTAAAAAAAAAGAGAATATGAACTGTTTAAATCTTTGCTTCTTAAGCTGCTAGCTCGATATTATGGTCTGGCTTTCGAACCTTTAGGGCTTAGATTTGCAGGATGCCGGTTGACTCTTCCCATTTGAGAAATTCTCTTTCCTTGGTATGAAAAAAAGCTTAGATCGCACAGTAAAATGTGTGATGTGCTTGGTCTTATGCCCTACGTATCCGATTTGTAAAAAACCCTGAGAAAATTGAACCACCAGAAGTAGGGGTAGTGGCAAAGAGAAAGGCTAATAGTGAATAAATAAATAATAGGCCCACTCCCCTCCATGTGAAGAGGCAGACTTACCTTCCTCCACATTTGTATGTCTACTGAATGATGATGAGATTATCCTTTCCCTTTTCTTGGGGGAAGCTCCTTACGGAAGCTCAAAACTTCAAATTTTTGTCATGTTAAGTTAGATGGGTTGGTTTATAGAATCTTCAAATGCAGCTCATCGATTATATTAGTGGCTAGCTTTAGTGGTCTTGTTCAACTGCTAACAAGAAGGGATTTTCTCTTTCGACTGGGAACTTTTTACCTTTGGTGCACTAAACTAAAGAGAGTTAGGCGAAGGCACTCTTTCAGCTAGTGTTAAGAAAAAGCAAGCTTGTTATTCTAGCTCGGTTTGCTCTTTGCTCTTGTTGTTAGCATCATGATCAGGTTTAGGGGGTGCGAATAAAAGAACCTTTCGTTGTCTAAATATGCCTTTCCTTCGGACTAGGACTAGACTAGTCGCCTCTAGCAGCCTAGCCTTGCCTTACAGTTAGAGCTGTTCAAAAGTGTAAAGAAGAAAATGGATTTCCAAGCGTTTTCGCCCTTAAGTTTGAAGCCTTAACGGCTTTTTTTGACCAAGTGGAATGGAATTCAATTAGTTATCTCGGAAGGACAAAGGTTGATTGAACAGCTTGCCTTGCTTGAGTGAACTGCCTTTCGCTTTCGGTTTAGTAGGAAAAAAAATCCCTTAGTAGCAGCTTTCTCGCTCCACTTCCCGGAAAGCTGCTGAAAGCAGCGAGGTACTCAAACAGAAAAAGGAACGAGCACATATGGTATCTTTGCTTTTTATAATAGCAAAAGCGGAGTGGAATGATAGGCCAGAGATTGAGACCGTCCATTCTTTTTTCTGAATATAATACATTTCCTTTCGAAAAGCCCTACTCTCAGAAAGAAAGACCCCGTTATGACGTAAGTTTTTTAAGAAAGTCTTATTTGATTCCTTCGAATAGAGACCAGATAGGGACTGGATCCTGTCATGAATAAATCAATGTTTTCCTTAATTTTAAGAAACTAGTGGAAAAGGCATCCATATTTGATTCCAACCCAGTGTCTCACATGCAACTTGGACGAAGTCCATAACATAGATAGCCCAGAGGGGGCTGAAGGGCCTTTTCCTTCACCAATCTGGCATGGCATCAATAAGAAAACACCTTTATAAAAAGTCTTAGAAGAGTCTCTGATGAAAGTTAGAAAATCTTTCAAATAATCCAGTTACCTATAATAATGAAATGATTAAGGGGTGGCCCTATAAAAAGTTCTTTAAGACTAGGGCGGGGGAGCTGTAGGATGTCCATTCTTTGATCTGAGCTCAAGTCAAACTGACTAAGGAAAAAAGAATTCAACCACATGCCCTCAAAACTGAAATCGAAAAGATGGTCAATGAGATGCTGCAAAATGACTCGATCCAAGACAGCTCAAGTCTCTATGCATTTTCCGTCTTACGAGTAAAGTAAAAAGGAAGGGGCGAGCCTGGTATTCTTAGATCGGACTTTGCCGGGCAAATGAAAGAGTTTACCGGATGCGATAAATATCCTGTAAACAGTTAAAATTCCGCCGTTGCCTAAGAGTTCTTGCTTCAAGGCTTCGCACGAGGTCTAGGTCTTTGCTGCCTGATTGACTGCTTAAAAGCTTGAAGGGAAGAATACGCTGCACTTTGATTGAATCAGAAATTCAAAACTATATAGAGGAAGAGAAGAAGCTGTGAATAGGTCCTAGGTTCTTATTTCACAAAGGTAGTGATCAGTGGAAGAAGAATCCGCTCTTACAGAATCAGCCGCTCTTAGCTCTTAAGGGAGTTTTTTTCAAGCTTTCTTTCACGTCTCCTAGGCTAAACCTATTTCCTTTCTAGTCTTTCATCAGCCGAGAGGGAAAGAGATTCTGATTCAAATGATCCCAATTCCAGGAGTGAAATAGTCTGCTTTGATAGAACCAGGCAAGGTCAAAGGAATACAACTGAGCAAGATAACTGGATTGAACCAGATGCCATAAAGAGTGAAAGTAAAATCCATTAGCGCCCAGAGGCAGAGCAAAGAGATTCGGTGATAGAAGAGAGTAGGACCACTTCGAAGTCAATGTGTTAAGCATAGTGACATGTTTAAATCCCATAAAGAGAGAGAGAGTTAATATGCCCTTCATCAACAACTTAGTTTGCACTTGCTTCGAAAGTTGAGATAAAGAAAGAGAGAGATGTGGAACTCTTTTCTCCTAGTCCGATTAAAGATAGATAAGACATTATTCTGCCAGTGTAATCTTTTTCCTAAACCCCTCCTCCTTCCCCAGGAGCTCAACCAGTAGCCGGTGTTGGAAGACTGGCTATTGAATCAGCTGTCTGTTACTTAGCAACTGAATATGTTATTTTTAATATTTCTTTATAATCTCTTCCTAAGACCTAAAAGCTGAATGCGTTCATTCCCTCTAGGGTCATTGAACTAGTTGAGTTGAATGGAATTCCCTCCTTGCGTACTTAAGACATGAATGAACCATCGAGTTCAATCCAGTACCTCTTCTTATTCATCTTTCCCTAGGGTGCTTAGGAATGAGAGATTATTATGCCCTGCCTACGTCTATTCATGCTTGGTCTTCTGAGAGTTAGGATGAAATGCGATCCCGCGATTAAGCGATTTTCTTGCGGAGACTGATTAGCCTTACTGCTTGACCTCCTCTCTCTTAGCTAAATATGGGGTTATCGAGATAGTAGTTCCCTCTTTCCCGGATGGGACTCTACTAGAGAATAGATAGTATCCTCTTTCATATTGTTTACCGTTAGAAGATTGTGCTTACGCATTAATAAAAAAAGGGACTATCCGAGCGTTGGAGTATATTTCGCCTATTTTTTTTTAATATCTTCTCTCTTGGCTAGCCCTTGGCCTGTCTCTTACTAAAAGTAACTTAGTCCCTCTACAAGTAACTTAGTCCCTCTACTTTAGTTCAGGTCGTCATGCTGTTGCTTACTGTTACTGGTCCTCCTACTTTAACTGGGTAAGATTTAATGGGGATGCGGCACACAGGAATCTTGCATGCAGGTGTACTAATAAATGAGTTTCCAGCTTTATTTTGAAGGAACTCCCTTTTTTTTAAGGTTCAATTACTTTTGAAGTCAGTTCAAGCTAGGTCAATCCAGCAAGTGAGAAAGCTTAGGCAAGTTCCCTTTACCTTTGGTTAATATTATAAGTAAGGAAGAGAGGTACTTTCCATAGAAGTTCTCAACAGCATCTCTCTCGAAAAAGGGATAGGGTCCCCAGAAACATAGGGGAAGAAGGAAATTGAGTGCTTACTAAGCTAAGCGCATCCAATTGAAGAAAAAAGGTAAAGCAGGAATAGGAGATTCTAGTGCGAGCGAGTAAGATAACAAACCTCTTTCTTTGAAAGCCGGAATAAAGCCAATTGTTGGAGTTTTAGGTTCATTTTCTGTCAGCTAGATGAGTTTCCTGCCAGCCTAAGAGTTCTGTTTTGTTACATTCCGTTCAATTGCTTCTCCTTCCCCTGGGGAGGCTATAGCTATAAAATAGATTTTTTTTCCTTTGCCTTATATAAATATAAATTTTTGTGAAAGACATCAGAATCAAGGGAAAGCTCTGCCCATATTATCCCCCTGCTTGCTTCTTCATTTCATCCCTCTACTTAAGTTTACACGACCCTTGCAGGCTTACGAAAAGACAGATTTACCTTAGAGATTAGAGAAAAGTAAGAGTAGAGAGCAAGAACCGAGGAGTGAGTCTATCTTATAGTATCGGATTCTCTAACCAAGCTTACTTACCTTCTTGCCTACGAAAAAGACCTGCAACTCGAACTGAACTTCAAATTACATACATTCAGTTCATCCTACAGACTATTGAGAGAGGAGGCAAAAGGAGAATATTCGCCATTGGTAACTATGTCAATCTCAATCAGAGGCTGCTGAAGCCGGTCCATGACTGGCTAATGCAAGTGCTTAGGAGGATTCCCATGGATGGAACCTTCCATCAGCACAAACCTCTTGATCGACTAGTAGGCAATCAAACCTGTAACTCTTTCGATTTGAAATCTGCCCATTTAAATGCCAGTATTATTTCTCTTTTAAGTGTTTAAGGTTTGTTTTGGTCAGCCGTTCGCTTCTAGTCTTGTTAATTCAGCACTATTCTTTAATTTCTTTGAGGTCCCATTCGTAAAGAAGAAGGACTCTCAAGTCTATTTTAGGGTCGGACAGCCGCTAGGATATTACTCCTCTTGGCCTTTGTTTGCACTTACTCACCCTATTTGAATTTGGTGGTGTGCAGAGCAGATATACCCAGGTCAGCTTTTTAACAGGTATGCAGTACTCGGTGATGATGTACTCATTACCGATCAGGAAGTAGCCAGAGTGTATGAGACAGCGCTTGGTCGATTAGGGTTTCGAACAATTATCAGAAATCCTTGATCTCCACCACTGGCTCAGCGGAGTTCACTAATAGGGTTTAGAGTCCGTGATTTGAGAAAGGATATTTCTACGATCTCTATCAAGGCTCTGTTGAACAGTCACCATCCCTACGGGACTATGGCTGTACAGCTTCAGTACCCTATGGCTAGGTTTTCCAACCTTTTGCCGGGTTGGATAGTTGACCCTTAGTAAAGGTAAAGTAAAAACTCGACCATACTCGCAGTCTTCGGGTGTAGAGACTGCTAGCTATGTACACTCGCTCAACCTTCCCACTAGAATTGTGGTTGGGTCGAGGATTGCCTTTGAATCCCTATTGGAGAGGCTTAATAGTTTTTCTTCTCCAGCGCAGACTGAAACCCAAGGAGCTTAAGTTACCTCCTGAGGAGTTACACCTCAGTGATGGTACGAAAAGCTTTCTTGAGTGGTAGGTCCTGCGTCGGTGGGTTCAAGATTGGCTACGTGTGGTGCATTGGTACCACAGTACCGCTTTGGATCCTTGGGTGACCATTGAAAAACTTTTCGAGGCTCCCACTGTGATCACAACCTATAAGAGTACGAGGGCTGACCCTCTACTCATTAAGTTTGGAATCCTGTGGGAAGTTCACGACCTTGTTGTTGTTTTAAGGCAACAAGGAAAGGTCCGATGGGCCTTACCTGAAACGGTAAGTCTATCGGGTGGCCATTGGTTGTTCGGTGGTAGTACAGGGCAAGACTTCTTAGTACTGGCTTCTGGGTGTGACCAGCCTAGAGCCGGTAGTGGGGTGATACGGCTGGGGGTCTTGGTTGATCCTCTGGTTCGGACTCAACCCCATTCAACCATCAGATATTAATAGCTGTTACTATGTTAGTCTTAGTTTGGGACTTCTGCTTGTTTGTTGGGAATCCTCATTTTAGAGATATATCGAGCCTAGGAGCAGGCGCGCTCTTGCGTTGATTGCTGTTCATTAAGTTAGTTAAGGGTGGAAGGTTGCTTCTGCTGCGATAAATATCGTGGCGTGGTAGAAGCTTTTTCTTTAGTTGATTCGTAAGCGGAGTCAGAATACCTCCCCTCCCTTCGAAACCGCTCTAAGTTCTTTTCTTTGCCAAGCGGCTTTTAAAAAGGCCTCGTATAAGGAAGGGCTAAGAGAAGACGGGAAGGAAGATCACTAATACCAGTTAGCGCTATGGACAGATTCCCATCCCTCAAAGGGAGGCTTGCCTTTCGAGTTTAAGGTATATGCTGGTCGTTTGGGCCTTAGCATAGGCCTACCAAGACTGGCTAATTTCAAGGACTTGGTAGACTGGCTCACTTTCGTGGAAAGCGCTCTCGGATGGCATTATCTATAAAACTATTCCATGAGGTGAAAGTTAGAGGGCCGGGTCACTCGAATCCAGTCAGTCTAAAGACTTCCTTAGTTGCTGCGACGGTAATGTCAGTTGCACTTTCATCATGGCAAGAGTGGAAATTAGCTCAGTTTTTGGTCTACTTTTCTTTTCTCTGGCTTGCTCTTCCAAATTTCATTTTTGCCTGCGGTAATTAATGTAATCAGGATTTCATCTCCTAAATTCTTTTTGAAAGCAAGAGATGGAAAGGAAAGTGTTGTTTGTTTTAAATTCTGCCTTATTCCATGAGATCTAGAAGAACTTCTGCAACCTTCTCTCTCTCCATTGGTCTTTCCTTAGCGCTCTTTTTTTTTTACTTCTTTCAAAGAAAGGGGAATGAAAGCCTTCCTTAGAAGTTGTCGCTCGATCGAAAGGATATAACACATATGAAACCGCCTTACTAATAAAGGTGCTTCTTCGCTGACTTTCTGAGGTATAACCTTCGCCACGACATTAGTGGCTTAGCTCTTCGCGCTTCCCGCAAGCTTTTTTTTTATAGAGAGAGGGTAAAGGGGTCGGTACGGAAGATTGGTTCGCTCCGAAAAGCTCAGCTTTGCTTGCGTTCTTCACCGGCGCTCGCCGGATGTATCACTCATCCCGCTCCTAAGGTAAGGAGTCTTCTGTGTGTTATAATCTTTACGGGGATGAATCGCATATGTTGGTTGAGAATTTCTCGGGAATTCATTGATAGTTACTTTGCCAGGTTCTAGGGGGGCTACTCTTCTTTTTTGTCGATCGAGCCGCTCCCCCTCATTCCACTCGTCCAGCCCTCTTCACGAACTTGTACAATCGATGCCACAAAGATAGCCAACTCTATTATCAAAGAAATAAGGAAACGGGCGACGATTTGGCACCAGATATCCGGAGGTGTGAAAAGAGCAGCTGTGAGAAGCGGAAAAACCATCAAAAAACGACGATTGTTCGTGGAGGTTTCCACAGAAAGACCCCTCGGTTCTGGCAAACGGATCACAATTACAGGTACCTGGGAGCATACCGATGGAATGAACGAAATACGAACAGTTAACATAATATAGTCATAGATCTTAGGTTGTAACTTGATCATGAGCGAATTTGTTGATGTTGCACCCACGAAGTATAGAAAGTGCCAAACATTGGGAACTACCCGGGGAGGAGTTAGGAACAGGAACAAGGAGAAGCGAGAACCACTTAAATGGAGGAATCGATTGTATTTCGTCCTTTGTTCCCCATAGCAACTGGGGATCAAAAAGCACCAAATTTGATGACTTATTAAAGGAAAGACGAAGTAAGAGCATGCTATTGAAGACGTTGCAACATATGTCGGGGAGGCCTCCGTTGATTGTGTACAAACAAAATACGAGTCCAAAGGCAGGGTAAGAAAGGGTTTAGCTAATGGAGAAATTAACTCTTCCGGAAACCAGTAACGCGTAAACCATGTCAAACCAAGACCGAGCAATATCCGAACGGAACGGATTCGAACTTCTCCTAGAATAGTTTCCGGTGCGAAATGAAATTCATAGGATATATGAGTAATTCAAAGGAAAAATAGAAAGATTTGATAGGATTCGATTCATTTTTGTAATAAACAAAAACAAATAGGATTTATTATTATCACAATTTATATCTATGATCATAGAAATAATAAAAGAAAAGCTATTTTTTTTTTTTTTTGTTTTTCTTTTATTATATCTATGATTTCCTTAAAAAATGGGCTTTCTGTCCCCCTTTCTTGGAGCTGCGACCATAGGTCCATAAATACCCCATAATGAGAATAGTCAGATCCGACTTTTTGTTGGATCACCTTCTTCCAGATTTTAATGTCTGGATTTTTATTCTCATTCTCATTATGGGGTAAAGTTCCCTCATATAGGGCTTTAGCAGTCTTTGCCAGCCTTAATAAAAGGCCACTGTAAAGGGACTCTAATTGCTCGGGTGTTCGATGGAGGGGTTCGGGAATCCCATGTTTTAGGAGATCACAAGCACAGATGAGCCGGCCAACGAGCAAGGTACGATGTTCAAGGGGCGGTAGGCTACTGGAGCGAAAGCGAACGAGACAGGTGCGAATGAGCCTTGCTGTTATGGCATAGCGGTTTCCGATCTATGTCCTGCGGATATGAGAAGTTGAGGTGCGAAGCGTAGTGAATCAGCTGCCATCATCTCCAATGGCCATTTATCTTAACTCAATCGTTAGTTTTAGGTCTCGTGTGAGGTTGATCGAAAGTTCCATCTTGTGGGATTTTCCTTAAGATCGACATACACCAATCATGCGCGAGACGAAGTAGTGCCTGCTTGAATTTAAGGCGTTAGGAATAGCGAATACTATAACCTTCCAAGCACCTTCTTCCTTAATTAAAACCCAGGCGACCAGTCGAATACATTGTCAGTAGATATTCATCCGGAGGTCTCATAAGGAATGCTTACATACAAGACAACTAACTATAAGTCAGCAGACCAGTAAGAAAGGCCGCTGATGAAGCGAACCTAGATTCCGTATTATGTAGTAATTGATTTACTGAATACGGGTAAGAAGCTTCATCACTTTCCTCAGTAAGAGGGTCAATCTCTCTGGAAGGAAAGAAATAGCTAAATACTGGAACAATGTATTGCGAGGACCATTCTAACATATCAGTAGAAAAAGGGCCACGTTCGGATAAACGAAGCAGACCAAAATCCCAAAAGCGAGGCCTTATCCCATAAGGCGACCGAGAATAAGTCTCAGATCATCCTATGGAACGGTAATTTATCACCCGGCACATAACGATAGGGGACTGATGAAGCAGTCCAAATAGGAAACCATTTCATGGAAGTCGATAGAGGAACCGACTGGAATGAAGGTACATATCTACTGATAAGTGACACAACCTTCGTTCTCAACTCTTCAAGAAGAGAGTCGAAAGAAGCGTAAAGCTCTTCGAAACTGAGAATATTGTTTCTTCTTTACTAATATCAGTTTCGACAACGAAAACACAGACAGATAAAATCTTACGAGTTTATCCGCTTTCTCATCTCTCCTTCTAATGAGGGCGCGATGAAACGAAGGAATGCATCTTGGAAGGCCACACCTAGTCAGAGATATAGGATAAGGCCTATGGGTAGTTACTCTGACAATCCGTATCCCATTTCGGAGTTCACATTGGAAGCATCAGGATCCGTCGGCTCTGGCAGCATAGTACCCGCGTCTGCTGGAAATAAGCCTTTTTGGTTTTGGGCATACCATCCAGAATCCGGCTTCTGCTCTTGACCTGGGCCAATGCACCACCCAAAACTTTCTGTGATTATCTACGCTATTTTGATTTGATGCTTTTTTAGTTGTTGTAATTTCGATTGTTGACTTGAACATAGGATTCCGAAGGTTAGTTTGTTAGTGGGGGTTTAGGGGTCCTTCTACTGCTGCGACTACCTATCTTCTTAAAGGTAAAGGACCGCCAGAGAGGCAAGTGCTTTCATGAATGAATGTGGTAAACCAATCAATCTTTTCGTTACATATCGGGGACAGGGAACCAGCCCA
>CANXYI011586613.1:0-12925 GCA_948208565.1 Hura crepitans | reverse complement strand
AATTTCACTATTCATTTGTTCAGTTTTCGCAACTGACACTATTTATTTGGTCACTTCTACATTTTGTGCCTTTCACTATTTACACTATCCAAGGTCCATTTTCATCCATTCTTCACATCATTATTCTTATGTCCAAATCCTGATATAGGGTATATTGTTTCATCATATCTTTAGTCACATTTTCCCACTCAATTTAAATCACATTTTCATCCCATGCAAAATGCTAATTTTTAGGCCTTTTTACTCATGACTTCTACCCTCTATTTACATACCAATTACACATAAAATGCCTTAAATACCTAAATGCACATGCCATACCCTATATGATACACTATTCGGGCATAACACCATCACACACTTACATATGCAATCTTTCCCATTTTATTCTACAAATCATAGTAATTTAGTACTAAATACATGATTATAATGCAATTTTACCTAATTACATGCATATACCCCAAAATGTCACACTTCCATACAAGGTTACAAATATGAAAATCAACATACACATATAACATAATAGATTTGAGTTATTCCACATACCTAGCGTGTGTCTACACCCTTTTCTCTACACTTTGAGCTTGCTTTGCTTAGTTTCTTTCACTTGAATTTCCAAGCCCTAAACATAAACATTCCTAACTTAGAAAAATTCTCAAAAGTCATCTATAATTTCAATTGAAATTCTAAAACCATGAGGTTTCTTAGAATTGCCTAAGCTACCTATATCAAAAATAAAAAAATGGAATTAATGGTCTTTTACTCACTTGTGGCACTATTCACCAAGTGTTAGTTTTCCTCAAATTAAGCTCCTTTCTCCAATTTTTTGTGGAAATTAGTATCTATAATGAATGGAGGTTCTAATTTTATATATTTTTCTTGAAATTTGGGTGGGAGAGGAGAGAGAAAAGCTTAAGAAAATGGTGTTTTACCCTAGCTATGGCATCGTATTCCTTAGGTTTATAGGGAAGGTAATGGTTTGGTGACATGTGTAGGCTTTTATGCTTGGTGGGTTAGATAAGTTGGAATGGGCCACATGGCCACCAAACCATTTGTGTGCATTTTATGTCACTTTTTGATTCAAAAATTCATAAAATATTCTATAGGTCTCCAAAAATTCCCATTTTAGTTTTTAAATTCCTTGATTAATGGGACTAGGGCCCACATAAAATTTCAAGTTAGAATTCCACCATTAACTTTTTAGCACTATTCATGGCTAGAATAAAATATTCAAAAAAACTATCTATTGACCTCAGAAAATTATAATTCCTCCTCCATCATACTCAGTGAAATTTTTGAGGTTAAGTATGATATTTTTGAGACTATCCAAGAACATCTTGGGCTGTCTCAGCCTAACCTCAAATGGTAGTTCTTGACCTAAAATGAATTATTGGTTTTGCTAAATTTTTTAATTCATTTTTTTCCTTATTTTCAGGCCTATCAAAGTTTTATGATCAATATGCCAATCATTGAATTCGAAATGATGACCTGTACGATGGGAAATATCACTCGGGCCTAAAAGGTACTGTTCATAAGACCTTGACTGTCGGGAGTTACATAACATCAAGCTCAATACCAAACATGAGGCATTTGGCTTCTACAAGCTACTCATACATCATCTATAATACACACTTATATCATCCAACATTGTTATTTCATTGTATCGAATTATATCATGCATTAAAGTTTTAATTGCCATTAATGCACTAATATGCCATATACACACATAATGAATTTCCATGCATTTCTATTCATTTCAAAGTGATTACACATACCAAAAATAGTCACTAGGTATGCCTAAAGCACTCCTAGGTTTTCTCCTTGCCTTGGGAAGCCTAGTTCGAATTCTTATGTATAAATTCAAATAGGTTTATTTTTAGAAAATCCATATAAAATCAAGTAATTAACCAAAAATTAAAACAACCCTATAAATGGCTTCTTGGGTACCCAAAGGACCTAGGAAAAATATCATAATAGAAATAAAATTACCCGATTATAAAAAGATCACTATTCACTTTAGGAAGGAAATCTAAATTCCTCCTTAGATTCTCCACCAAACGAGGCTTTCTTGGTGTCTATGGGTTCGCATCGAAATGTTCTAACTCTTGGGGCATATTTTTTAAAGTGGGTGTGGAAGTTATTAAAGAAAAAAGAGAAGAAAGAGAGAGGGAGATGGTGTCAGCTTTTAAGGGAAAAGAAGGAGGGAAATGGAGGGAAAAAGGAATGGGTGGAAAGAAATGATTTTTAGGGTATTTAATTTTTTTGAAAAATTATTTTTTTGTTTTCATAAATTATTTCTCCCCTCTAGAAGAATCAAAATTCCTTAAAATAGGTTTCTAAAATTTGGTAAATACGAATCCCATAGACCACTAAAGAATCAAGCTTGAAAGACGAAGAAAACTAGAAAAATTAATATATATTATTAGCCAAAAACTCGGTAAAAATACTTTTTGATATTTAAAAATTTTGATTCCTAAGCGAAATGTCTATTTAGAATATTTAAGTATTAGGTTGTAGAATTTTTAAATTATTTTGAGCAACTTTTCAATTATTTTATGATTCAGCTTTGCTTGCGGCACTATTCACATAACACTGTCATAAAATCTTATTTAGCATTTTTAACCATCCAAATGACTTCGGATTGGCTTCAAACTTTGCCACAATTCTCTCATAATTAATACTCCCCATTGGTACACTTAGTGCAACTCGAGTTTCGAGAAGCACTATTCATCCTAGAAAGTACTATTCATGAAAGTCGAGATTTCTGGGTCGTTACATACACAATAAATCATGAGATATGTCATGACATGGAATAGACATCAATTATTAAAACTTCAAGTATAAGACTTAGGAATAATAGTATGTTATACATATTCATGTAATACTGAAGATTATTATTCATAGGAAGTTTTTCTAATAGGAAGTAATAGTTAACTAATAGCAAGAATAAAATGTATACGTGAGATGTTAAGAAATATATGATACTTAGTAGGTATAGAACCTTTATTTACATGTAGTTAATATGTAACCAATGAGAGTATGCTAAATAAATTATGATAAAGACTAAAAATTGTACAGACAACTATGCGCCTTTAGGACTACTGGTAAGGAATACTTATATTCTGTAAGTATGGTTAATTAGTGATCTCATCTTGTATGCAAGTATGCATTCAAACTATACCTAGGATAGTTTAAAAGAATTGTTATACCAGTATCTTCCCAAATAGAGTGTTAACTTAGTTTTCTATTTGATGTGTAGGTTATGGGAGAATGCTAAGGATGGACACCCTCCCCAAAGGTAGTCTTGCTTAGAAATCCTTGAAAATCTTAACATATTAGTTAGCTGACAACTTTTAATCTCTCTTAGTGCATATAAAGGAATTGTATGTAGGTTATATGGCCTAGCTGGCCATATTTTTACTGTATAGTTATATATGTATGACCTATCGAGTAGTGAAGCAGTTTAGCATATGAATCATTAAAGGTTTAATAGAGAGACATACACAATCCTGAGTCAACATGCATGTATATGTAATTGAGTATAGGTGGTTCAAATTTGGTCGGAAGAGCCTTATACAACTCTTTTTTGCATGTAAATGAGCTTAGTTGTGTTCTTGAGTCATCATAAGGATGACAGACCTAGTGTCATGTTGATATATGGAATTGTTGTATCTTGATGCTGATATAGTCACAAGGTAATAAATGTGAATGTATAAAAATGTTTTCCATATAAGTAAATTTTTTTAGTAAGCCTTCGGTTAGTTGTTATGCTACCAAAACTTACTTCTACATGGTGGTTAAGTTAGTTATTAGCCTTAGCTAACCTTATAATTTGAGTTAGTGAATCGAGTTAAAATCTCTCAAGTTTAAGTATATAATCATGTAGTAACACTCCCCATTGGTTACCTAGGTAGGACCTAAGGGTAGGGTGTTACGAAGTGGTATCAATCTTAAGAACACTATTCACATCTTGGGATCTATTTAAAACCTTAGGATTTTTTAGCATTACAATATAGTACATACAAATAACCATGTTGATAAAGCTAAAAACACAAGTTTAACCATATAACTTACATAGACATCTCATAGATTACTATATACGTACACAACTGATACAATCTTGTACATGCTATGTATATTTACACTTAGGAAAGAACTATTTACAATCAAAATGAAATATTTGCCTTGATGCGTATCTAGTAAGGATCTTACCAAAATCTATATGCTTACTATGAAGCCTTCACCTAGCTTTCCAAAACATGTTCAATATGAAACCCACTATGCTAAGCAATTTAGCTTAGTGGTACTCTAGTACTTCCAAGTCTCAAAATTTAAATAAACTTAAATATTAAACAATATGCTACTTGTCTTAAAAAGAACATATGAATAAATCCTGCCCATTTGTTAAAAATTTTTTAAGTTAGATATTCATGGAAAGATGCTTATGCCATATGCTGCTCATAAGAAAAAGGTTTTATTCACTTATCTTAAGATTCATGTAGATACACAACATTATCACTAATATGAATGCCAGTTAGAGAGCTTAAGTAGATTTATGTCCTTTACTTGTAGATCCATGTAGTCATATGCAAAATTTTTCATAACATACAACCTTTATTAAATGATTACTTAATATAGTGTAAGTCTAGGTTTCATTGCTTCTATGCAAGTGGTTTAATTTTACATGTTAGACCTTACTTCTTATAGTGTTACATTTTTAACTTTAGATTAAGGTAACTAGTTTTTAGCTTTGCTTGAACATATAATATAGCTTGATATATAAGTACATGTGTATGTCATGGTGTGATTCCTTGCCCATTATCCTTTTTAATTCCTTTATCTATTATTTTACTAAGAATTAATAGCATTTATTATAGTATCTTAATAGAGCCTTTAGTAACATTCTTCTAAAATAACCTTGAGGAAGGATAAATGAGAACATGTGGTAACATAGGTTGGCAAAGCCTAACATAGCATAACATGTGGCATGGCCAAAATAACATAACATGGCATAACTTGAGGCACTAAGTGCCTAGCACATAGCAAATCTACAAAACCTCTTTGGCATACCAAAGCTATCCTATCCTTGATTCTGTAATGATTTACCATAAGCCCTTTTATATATTTTAATCTATTTAACTAATTAAGTAGGTGAATTACTAGAGTTAAGTCTTCTTTATTAATAAGCCTATGGCTTCTTTACCAGTTATGTTCCAATAATTATCCAAGCTATGAATTATTATATCCTTTAATGTTGCATGTATGAGCATTTACTTCCTTAAGGCATTAATGTGTTCTAAATAAGTAAGCTAACTATAGTGTTCTAGTGTCTTATATACATAATATAAGATCATAGATTTTAGTGAGAGAGTAAAGTACATGAAGCTTTTTTAAGTGCACAATTACAACTATAAGCCTTAAAACGTGATACCAAGTGCACAATAAGCCTTACAACATGATTCTAATTGTACATTCTATGTTAAGGTTTATGTCATAAAATATGATTAATACATAGACAAGTGAAAATAAAAAGTTTATAAAAAATTATTTTTAATAAAAATAAGCATGTTGTTACTAGACTTAGTAAGGCTAGGGAATAAGGGAGTACATACTTTAAGGTTCTTCCTCTAGGACACTCGCTTACTAACTCTGACTTACATAGATTACACTTTTTCTTTCCCTTTATCTTGGGTTTGGTTTATGTCCCTTTCTTCCTCTACACGTATTAAATAAGAAAATTCTTTAGATTTTATTTACTTAACTAATACAACATATAACCTATTAGTATTTTCCTCGTGTTTGATTTAGAGCTTATAGGCTATTAACTTCCCATTCTTGTACATAAATTTAACCTTCTTTACTCTTATATGCTTACATCCACTTTTACACTTTAAATGCTTTTTATAAGTCACCATTACACTATGTGGTTTTATGCTAATTTCCCTATATCATATTCATAGGTGAGTGCAATATAAGGTGTTGCTACCATTATCTACTACTGCATCGATTTTACCAAAATATTATCTGCAATTTTAGGTCCCTTACTTTCTCTCCTCCTTTCTTTTAGCATGAATATAGCCTAAGGAATAATAAATGCGCCCCTTAAAACCAATCAGCCACTTGAAGTAAAGGCCTACCATTTTTCCTCTTTAGGGATTGCTGTAATCACTGTGGTGCTACAACATTGACTATTAGCACTAGCTAACCATAGCTATTGTAAATTCTATGCTACAATAGTGAAATTCCATAATAAACAACCAAAATATCCTTCACTCAATTGATGAATCCCATTAAAATAGTGATATGCCCTCATAAAAGCCCTTAATGTCACTATCTACCTTAATGTAGAATCCATTTTCTATAGCAGTAACTCAATTTATCTTCTGCTACTCTACTAGCCCTAATTCAAGTCAACTAATCCCTTAATATTCATACTTAAAACAACTAATACTTCCTAATTGTTTAACCTAGAAATCAAAATAGAGGAGCTAAAATAAGAAATTTACTTGCTGTGTAATTGCACTAATGCTGCTTTAATTATCCAAAATGCAATTGAATAATTGTAACAAGACCCCAATCATCGCACTCTAAAGGTATATAAAAGCTTAGAAAAGAGAAAATCTCTATAAAAAGCAATAAATACTTGAATGTGTGGCTATTTTAGAGGCAGTAGTGAACCTCTTCTCCCACTATTGTAATATCTTAGTTCTCCTCTTCCATTACTGCTATCTCTTTCAAACTTCTAAAATAATTTCAAGGTTGAATTGTTGTCCACCCTCAATGTTGTTACTCAACCCTTAAAGTCTCCATTTTATTCCCCTTTCCTTTTTGTTTTCTTTTCATTTCACATTTTGTGTTATAAAACCTAAAGCAACAATGTGAATATCTAGAATTCTTAAGTTGGTTTCCATTAAAATTTCCTCTCTAAGTCCTTTAATTTATTTTTTTATTATTTTAATTAATTTTTTCATACCCTTTATTTTATTACCCTTTCAAATTTGGTTCATCATCTCACTCTTTAGTCCATTCTTCCTTGCATAAATTTTGATAGATTCTCAATTGCACTTTATACTTTCTTCTCAATTTAATTTAATTAACTCTTATTAACTAATTAATCTCTCAAATTGCATTTCACTAGCAAAATTTAACTATCCACTAAGCACCTAAATTTTGTAGATGTCACATATGAAGTTAATGCACATTGATATTGCTAGCTACTTAGCTTATGCTTTCCTAGAGGAGGGGCGATAGTGATTCCACCTCATGGGCCTCCACTCATTTGCTGTAGTGAGTTCAATATGGTGTCGAGCCTTCTAGATTGGTACTTTTTAGTTTTCCAACTTTTTTTTATGTATTATTATTTAGTTACTCATTTTATTTCCACAAGTTTCTCTTCCTCTTACTCTTGCCACATCCTCTTCTAAAAAAAGGAGAAAAAAGGTCCTTTCTTCTACTGGTTCACCTATTGGGTTCAAGTTGTTGCCCACCCTTAAAAGCCTAAGCCCTATCACTAATATGTAGTTCTAGGTATAAGCATGGTTAAGGCCTTAGAGCTACTATTCCCTCTTATCCTAATGCTATCTCTTGAGCAGTCATTGATTTTGTTATCAATGTGCTAAGTTAAGCTACATGAGATATGATTGACTTATGAGCTTAGGCCCGTTCCCTTAAGGATTGAGAATAGTTGATTGGTGTCTTTCGAGCCAACTAACATGACATTAATTAGCTTTTAAATGAAAGATATATTTGCTGGGATTATTCACTTATATCATTTCTTATCCAATATGTTATCTTTTGACATATAGAGCACCCATGGTAAGGGCTACGAGGGTGATAAAGGTTTTTATTGAGCTATGATCAATAAGACCTACAATTTTCCTTTATAGAATACTTGGAAAAATTGTAAATATGCATGTATCATGTTATTCATGTTATGTATTCATTGATCCATTTTTATAGAGCAAGCTTGTTCAAAAGGGGAAGGCTCTACACATAGCTAAAAAGAAGAGCTAGAGCCTAAAGTTGTCTAACATGCTAGTGCTATCAAATAATGACCTATTAATAGAAAGTGAGGAAGAGGATTAAGGCTGCCTTTACCATTATATGTCTTTTCTTTTATTTTTTTTATTTATATATCCCTTTTTGTAAACTTTTAAAACTAATGTTGCAAACTTATTTCAGTTTTTAGAACTTATATATACATGCTGCTTATTTTTTATGTTTTTTATTGCAACTTACATCCCTTTGGTTAATTTTTCTCTTTATGTAAATAGACTAATTAACCATTAATCTTCCTTGTACACTTGATCTTTGTTTTCTATGATTGACAAAGTCTACATGAATCTCTACATGCTAAGCTAAGATTTAGATCTAAGAAAACTTAATATTGGATAGTCCATGTGAATACTAGTCTTTATTTCTTCTAGTTAGTTCATGTGGATCTTAACATGAGCTTATGATTCCAAATCTAATTAGGAATAAAATTATGCATGATTTTAGCTTATAAGTACCTCTTTTCTTAGCTTATTTCTTTATAAATTAACTCTAAGCTTTTGTTATCAAATCATGGACTCTTCTTTTACCTCCCAGTAGTTTGAAATCATAAATTCTAAGTTTTCTTGGGATTCAACCATCTTTATATAATTTTTTACCATAAAGTACTTAAGGGGAGTGGAAATTGATTCTAACTTTCTGTTAATAGCTGTTTACTATTGGGACCTTATCTTTTATGTATTTAAATTTGATAATCAAGAACTTACCTCCACTCTTGAGAAATTTATAGCTATCATGAATTTTGAAATTTTAATAGATACACCTCTTGTTCTCCTTATCTTTGAAGATAATTATCCTCTATTTATGATTTATACTTTGAGTATTTCACCCATAACAACTTAAAAGCTCATCCCTAGAGTAAGCCTAATCTCCTTAAAACCTATTTTGGAGTTTTTGGATTATTAAACACCTACATCTCTTAAATAGTGTAATGGCTTGCTATTATGTATATTGGCCTATTACCTAATAATAACTCATGAAAGCAACTTTTATGACTATACATTACTCCACGTATTATGTAATGCCCCAAATTTAACTAGATAAAAATAATTAAATAAAAATAATGAACATAAAAGAAAAATATGGAAATAAAATTTTCATATAGTATTAATTAAAAATTTCCACATGGATAACGAATAAAATAAAATATAGATAAAAGAAGTGGATTAAAGAGGTATTTTGTCTAAGAGAGATATGAGCCACTAGATGGAGGTTAAGGAATCGATCTTAGCCATCCATCCTAGGTGTAATGCCCTATAAAATTTAGAATAATAATAAAATAAGAAAATAAAAATACCGAGTTAAAAAAATAAATAATTTGTCCTTAAAATGGTAAAAATTTGTTTCTTGCATGAAAATTTGTGATGATATTGAGTAAAAGATGATATTTTGAGGACCAAAAGGGATATTTGGCAATAAGGCTATTTGGACCATTAGATGAAGATTTAATTGATAAATTTGAGCTGTCTGCCTATCTAGTATAAATAGCTAAAAGAACTACCTTCAATTTCTTAGAAAAGTTAAACGTATGTTTCCTTTTGGCTTTAAGGAGTTACAAACTCCACTTAAGGACCTTGAGATGCCAATCCCTAAGGTAATATAATCTTTTAACATTAAACTTGCACATTTGTGGTTTTTTCCTCTCTTACTGTGTTTTTTGTGCAATTTTGTATTCCTTATTGTGTTTTGGTGAAAGAAAAGGAGAGGAAGGAGAAAGCGCTAGGAAAGGCTATTGTCAAAGCCTAAATGCATTCATATCATTTCTGCCTATGTTAGAATAGTATGTGTATGATTAATTTTAGATTCCACTTTGATTTTTATGCAATTTTATCTTACTATAATTGCTTGAATAATGAGGAGATTCTGTGTTATTTATATGTAATTTGATGTGCTAAAGCAATTACAATGTGTTTTGATTCATATGTGTTATTGAATGTTGATTAGAATGCACTTTGGCATGATTTAAGTTTAAAAAAATATGGGTTTTTTGCATAGTTTTCATGAAGAAAAATGTCTATTTTATGTCAAGTCTAAAGTTTTCATGGCCTTAACCCATGTATGTCATGCCTATGTCCCTACTTGAGCTAAAAACATACTTTTTGGAAAAATTAGGGGGTCATGGATATGACCCTTAAGGGGTCATGGTTATGACCCTTAAAGGGTCATGCCCTTAACCCCCTTTTGACAGCATAATGCATTTTTGTTTTTCTTATTCAAAATTATATGTTTTTGTAAATCATTTTCAGTTCGATTTCTACAGTGACTTTGAGCAATATTTAAGACAAATGCTATATGGATTTTTGACATAATTATTATGTAATTATGGGATTAATTAATGATGCATGAGTTGAGAAATTATATGCTATAGAAATTAAAATTTTAATTAATTTGTGAAATTGATGTTTATTTTATTACAAGCACTAAAGTGTTTGAACCTAATTTAAACCCTACTTATCCATATACTTTAGGTGATTTTTGAAGCATATAAGACATGACTTTTGGTACGAATGAAACATAAATTATGAGTCCAAATGATAATGCATGAGTTAGAATTTATATGCTATGTAAATGAGAAAATTGATTTATTTGTGAAAATAATGTTGTAATGGGTTTTTATAACATGAATGAATTATTTAGATATGTGGCATGATTTCCTTCATATACTAAATATGGGAATAAGAAGATGAGAAATGTGATATAATGGATATGAGATAATAATGTGACATAGGATATATGGGCATAAGTATATTTTGGGGTTGTTTTTGTTCTAATTATCTAATATAAGCTAAATACCTAAGGATTTAGCATAGGTATGATTAATATGACATTTGAATTAAATGATATGTAAGATTGATGTGAGACATGTATGGAATTTGAGCACTATGTGTTGTTTGCATGGCATATGAGTATATCATAAAATGATAGTGAGATCATGAGCATGATTATGATATGATACATGTGATAGCAATTGTGATGAGATATTGAGAATCCAACTAAGATGCATGACAATATGATATAAAATGTGACAATGAGTATCATATGTTAACTAAATTTGAACTTATGAGTACACATGTTGTAAGAGAATGACAAGATTATCAACATAAGTATGTAATGAGATATGTGATGGCATTGTGATGAGTTATAAGAAAGTGAAATTGAGTACTACGTATTGAGAAATGCTAAGCTTGTGATCATACCATGTGAAAGTGAAATTGTGATCATTTTGAAATGAGTATATGATCATTATTGTAAAAAAAGTAATGATAACTATATGAATGAAATAAGAAATACCTATGTATGCATAGACTAAAGTTAGCATTAGGAAAATTTGGCATGCCAATAGGGTATTTGTTTAGTAGTATTGCATCTTGTTATGTGTAAACCTTGCTTAGGTACTATATAATATGTGATATTATAAGCACAATTGCGTAAGCCCCCTCTTAGGTATTGCACAATATGTGCGTGCTTTTTGAAGCAATTATGATATTGTAGATATGACCATGTAAGCCCATTTATGTACCCTACATTATATAATATCATTCTATTATGTGATGTTGCAAGCATGGATGCATAAGCCCCATTGGGTATCATACATATGTATAATTACCTATTATCTAGTCTACTATAGTTGTAGAATATAGTAGGCTAAATTGAACTAAACAAAATTGATTAATGAGTAATTATGCCTAATTTAATGTGATTAAATTAAATAAAATGTGACATCAAGTATATGATGTAAAGTGAATATGATATATTTGTGAGAGCTTTTATAATGTATTCTTATAAGCATATGAGCATGTGATACATATCCTATGCATGAGATCAACCAAAAAGGTGAGTTCATGTGAGTCATACATAGATTGAGTGTCAACTATGTCTTTAAGATACTTTTGACAAATATGTGTGAATGCGTACATGCATGTTGTGATTATGTGTGCCGACAGTAGAAAAGGGGAGGAACAAGAAAATTCTAGCATCTATGTGTGTGATTCTTGAATGTGAATACTATTGGTGTAAGTTAAACTAAATTGAGAACCATTGATTGTATATGTGATATAATGGGTATGTATAATGTGGGATATTAATGTAAATGAATTAATGGTAATTTGTTGAGATAGGACAAGTTATGCATGGGTACTAAAGGTGAGTTCCTTGCTTCTCCTTTGATTTTTCTTAAGCTTTCATGGTTGGAAATGGCTCCATGGGGTGCCTAACATTTGTAGGGATGTATATACTTTGTGTTTGAGGTGAGTTGGGGTAAGGAAGAGCTTGAAGAGAAAAGGAGAAAGTCACATTGGGGGCTAGAATTAAAGCTGGTAGTCTAGGCATGGTGGAAATGCCACCTTCAAAGTGAAAATGTAAGTGAATTCATGTTATTTTTATCATGCCATAAGCTTTTTGGGAGGTTGTAAATATTGATGTAGGATAGCTTAGTGATGTGTTAGATGAAAGGGAACTAAAAATTGAAGGATGGATTCTATATATTGAGGAATTGTATGTGTGATGTTTGAGGAACTAGTGCATTGGTGCCTAAATTTACTTGTTACTCGAAATTGATTTTAGTACCTAGGGTGGTCATGTAAGGCCTAAGATGAGGTTTAAGGTTTAATTGGCATGTTAAAAAAGAATTGAAGTGTTAAGAGCTTGAAAATGTAGTAACAAGCATGTTTTTGGTTAAGTACTTGAGAGCTTGGCTAGGTCCTAATGGTGTTTGCATCGCTTGATGCATTGGAAATTTGGGCATGCATGGCCTAGAATAAATGGCATATACTAATGCACATATGTATGTGTTGAGATAATGCTTTAGAACTAGAAATTTATGGTAAATGGAATGAAAAAGTGTGACTAGGCTTACATGCCTTAGAACCTAAAAGTT
>CANXYI011586437.1:0-11770 GCA_948208565.1 Hura crepitans | reverse complement strand
CTAAATAATTTTATCTTCTCCTTTAATAAGCACAGTTACCAGCCAATTTTTTCTTCTTCTTTATTGCGTATTGTTGCTGGCCAATTTTATCTTCTCCTTGGTTAAGCACAGTTGCTAATGAATTTTTTATTCTTCTTCATTAGTCATAGTCATTGGCCAATTTTATCTTCTTCTTCATTAATTACAATTGTAGGATAACACCAATCAACCTCATCTTAAACATGTGGATTCTATCAATTATTCTATTTGCATAACTTTGAGTAGTCTAAATCATAGTGTCACTGATAAGGTAAAACATAACAAAAAAAAAGTGTTGAGTTTGTGACATATTTATTTGCCTTTGGTCATTTGAAGCAAAAAGAAAATGCAGAACTTAATGTTACCCATGGAACTTTGTATAATTATCGAATTTGATGTCTTCTGATATTGGTTAGCTAATTATAAATAAATAGTAAACTTTGTAAAGAAATATCAAAAATTAACTTCATTATTTTATAGACATAATAATATGAAATCGCCTTTTGTGATCAAATAACAAGAATAGATAATTCTTTTGATGATAATAATAGAAAATTGACAAAAGATATAAACATACCCCTCAACTTTCTTAAATAGATCATATTTTCCCATTAACTTTTTTTTATTAAAAATGTGACCTTGCTATTAAAAAAACTAGTGCAAAAATATCATGTTGACTAAAAACTAGTGCAAATCTCCCCTTTTTATGATAGAAGTAAGCACATTTTTAAGCGCAAACACACCCTTGACGTTATAAGAAAAGGCAAATTTATACCAGTTTTTTAACAATGGGGTATTTTTTTAATAAAAAAGTTAAAGGGCAAATATATTTTATTTCAAAAATTTTAACATGTTTTGGTGTATTTGCCCTATAAAATTATAGTCATATTTCTTTTTTTTCTTAACAATATTCTATAAAATTTCGAAAATTTTAAAGGTTAATTTTTTTTTTTGGCAAAAGAAGTTAACTTTACAAGTATAAATTTTTGAAAAAACTACGTATAGTTTTTAGTTTTAAAGAAATGACAATGAAAAACCTAATACAATTTCGAACATACCCTTTTCTTTTTTTTTTTCTTTCATCACCTTTTTAACTATTTTATCTTTTATATATTTTCTTTCTATAAATTTGATTAAACTTTCTATAGTGAACAAATCACAATGCAATATGCAAAATAGTTAAAATAATAATGTCTACTTCTTACAAAAGATTCTACCATATTTATATTTTTCATGTTTTTAATATGCCTATCAAAAGAGTACATTCCTAGAGCAAATATTTTATCCAGATCTACTCAATGCAAGTATGAATTAATTGGACAAATAAATTATGGATACTAAATAGTATAAACAAAAAGAGTACATTTTTTAATCATCATATACATATCAACACCAACTATCAATCCTTAATTATCTTAAAAAATATCAAACTTTCTTAGATATTAAGTATATAATCATACATTTCCTAAAGCTCACATCCCACAATAGACCATTACACAGCTTACATAAACTCTCTACCGGAACATCACAAATTTTTATAATGTTATTACACAAACTATATTCATATATACAAATGTACAAATCATATTACCATAAATAAACCAATTCTCATGTGGTAAGATCCTTTCTAGATGTGTCATTTCTAGATTAGATAGACAGTTTTCTCCTTAGAATCTAAACTTGTTCGTATGGAAATTCCACTGCATTAAGCTACTCACTCAATATATTTAAATAACTTTTAAAATACATTATATTTGTGTGTGTAGCTATTAGGAGTCCTATGTATATACACTCTACTATACATCGATGAGCTAAAACATGTATAAAACAAACTTTAAAGAGTAAGCATAATATAATATAATAGTACAATAGTATGCACACCTATGCAAATATTCATCAATTCATAAATTAACACATTTACTTACTTAAGCTCTTTATATTTCTAAAGTAATGAATTGCATTGTTCATAGGGCACCTTTTTGAATTTTTACATTATGTACATGAACTTGATTAGCAATATAAACTCCAAAATCTTCTACATAACAATTGCTCGTAAATTACAAATCACTGTTATTTTGACCTTAACAATTTTACTAATCATAGTTATTTTGACCTTAGCAATTAACTCTATCTAATACTTAAAATTTTGTATTTCATATATATTTACTACTATTCTAATTATTATACACTTTCAAGAACTTAAATAATTTGAATTTAGTTCACTCGTTTCATGATATCTGTAGAATTTTTCAGATCTTAGTAAACTTAAATGGAATCACCTGAGTAGGATAAATGGGTTAATCATATCGTACAGGCATTAAGAGCTAGTTTGTTAAATAACAACATAACATACTAGCACCAAGTGCCAATTAATCATATAAATCATAATGTACAAGCACCAAGTGCCAAAATTCATTAATTCCAATAACTATAAGGATGTAATACTACTAAACCCTATTTGGCATGTCAAGCTTATCCTAAAACTTTGATTCCTATTAAGTTTACTATGTCCATCATATTAATAATCCATCTAGTCTAGTTAATTTACTTTTACAGTCTTGTTAACTTTAAACCATACATATAAATTCAAAATAAAAGATCAAATCAAGCATATTTGCAAGTTATAACATAACTATCTTTTTAAAACACTTAATTCTTCTTTTAAACTTGAAAATATCATATATTCATCATAACATAGCCTATTTAACATGCATAACTCGGTTTTGTATCAATTCAAGTTCTATGTCTTGCATTCATGATTCTTTACAATAAATAACACTCTTCATACCTTTATCCTTATGGAAGTTGTTATCATGATTGTACTTATCATCATTTCATTCATTTATGTTTTAACATCATTTTATTCATTTATGTTTTTATTTCATATTTATGTAGAAAATCAAAAAAGTGAAAAGTGCATACAGCACATAAATGTACACATTAAGTTGTATAAAAGTCTAAATACATGGGAATATCTTTTCCATTTGATAGAATATGTGTAAAATGCTTCTTAAATAGTTTATTTTCTTTGCTATTTTTCCAATATTTCTTAATTCATTCCTAATGTATTATACCATATTCACATACACATATTTATGGTAAGGCATTATCTTGACTTAACTAGATAACAAAACTTGATAATAACAATAGCAAACTATCTCAAACCTAAGGAACTCCTCACTTTGCTCTCTATATTTTAAATAGCAATCATAGAATGCAATAATATATGTATATATGATGTTTTGGTAATATCCACTTAAAGCTTTTTACTATTTGAAAAGGTCTAACAAACTCATTAAACTACTTAAGTTTTATAAATTTAAAAAGGGAGTAAGTATTGCTCATGAGACCTAGTGATTTGATGTATAGGTGTAATTGTTTATTATGCTTATTACAATAATAAAATGCAAATTCATTTTCTATTCAAAATCCAAGTGTATTATATGAGCCTTTGTTACTAAATTTTATTTGAAATTTACACATTAATCTCCATTTTTAATCACCTAATTGCAAATTATGTTCCTATATTATTTCCCTATCATCCTTTACTCCCTTAAAGAAATCTAAATGTACTTTCTCATCTAACTATAGCAATTGTATGCCTAAGTTCTAGCATATTACAATATATTCCTCTACATGTAGAAATTTGGTAGAATTTTGCAAGATTTGCTGTTGAAAATAATAGATTCTAAAAATTTCCCCTAGTTGCAACTACACAAATTCAATCAATCAAAAACTTAACTCCTAAACGACTACTCTAAAGACTTCTAAATATCCTTATTAATTTCCAGTTTCAAAACCCAAACAATTTTTATACTTTTGAATTATCTAAACTCAATTGATAGTATACAAGAACAATAATCTCATTCATAACAAAAATCTATTTAACTTAAAATGAGATTTATAGTATGTAATAACACTAAGATTTAACAATGTAGGCTACACTTACAATCAATAGCGTAGTCCATATGTAAACACTATACATCCTCTATTATTAACTAGCATATTAAGAGTTATTCATCACTATTAAATTGCACTTTGGCATCCCCTTAAAAATTCAATTTGATGTTTTGTTGTAGTGTGTTTTAATTGATCTTCATAACCCAAATTTCCTCTATTTGTGCTTTGGCTACTATAACAATAAATCATCTACCCTCTCCACTCACTATCATCTAAGTTTCTATCACTCTTTAATTTAACCACCTATATTCTTTATTTTAACTAAGGGATATACATATGTTTTTATGAGCAAATTTATACCTACGGTAAAAAAAAAAGTAATCTCATACCTTTAATCTAGTCATTAGCTTATATATATGTAAACATAATATAACCTTTAACCTAATTTTTCATCATTTTTTATTCTTTGACTCTTAAACCATACATTCTTATTCGAATCCTTATTTACTTGCCATTACGAACATGCTTTAACTTAGCCTTTTAAGAATTTAGATTCCATTTAACTAGGTAATAGTAAATTGAAGTTGTTTCTATTGCCATTAATAACATTTGCAAGCTTGACTTTCCTTTGCTTACCAATCCTAATTAAATATGCTTTTTATCATTAAGGTTTTTTTACTTCATTTAATACATTCAAAGCAAAGCTCCTCAAATAGGGAAATAAATGTGTGTGTGTGTGTATATAAAACCTCTCTCTAAAATGATCAAAATTTCAAATTCACCCTAAATATAGTTTAATGGCTAAATTACATTCTTGAATTACTAAACCCACTACCCATTTGCATACAATTTATTATACCATAAGGTATTTATTCAATAATTAAAGCAAAAAGATTTAGGTATACTAGGTAAATTACTAGTCTCTTATGTAATCAAATTCTACTTTCAGTATTAAAAGTATTTCACTTTTTCTATGCATTCTTAGAATTTCCCTAACTAACAAATAGGCCTATTCAATTTAGTATTCATAATTTTTTTCTCCTTATATTCGAATCTTATAAACCTATATACACATTTTACATATCTTGTGCCATAGAATAATCGTACATTGATTTGCTATTATTAGATATGTATGCCCTAGAGATAACCCTTTAAAGGTACTTCTCATGTATATGACTTTTCATTTATCAATTCAAGGCATTTTTTATTATTTAGTGCTCATAAATCATTACATTCATTTCTTTATTTCTTTATTCATATCTTAAATTGTTTAATAAAGTCACTGGTATAAAATACATCATGTAAGGGAAATCATGAAGTATTCATGATGTGAGATTCCTATTACATGCAAATATGTTTATACCTAAAATATCCCTGGTCAAAGTGTTAACAAGATAGGACATTGTTAATGCAGATAGACTAACACATGTTATACTTCTAACTATGTTAAGCAGTAGTTCTCATAAGCTATAAGAATGAGATATTTAAAGTTAATAAGGAAAGACATATTTGAGAAATGAATTCATTAAAGACTTAGCAATGAGCCACATAGATAATTAATCTATGTCAATGATTCAATCTCATCATAATAGTTATATAAATATCCTTAGACTTGAGATCATTAATGTTATTTAGATATCGAACGCTAGACTTTAACACCATAGCTTATTTGTCACTAAGAGGCATTCATAGAATGGTGATTAGGTATAGTGTGAAGTATTCAAAGATAGTTGAATGATCAATAAAGGATTCACCAACCCAGATTAATGTAAAGGAGTTTATCTCACGGATCCTTATAATTAACTTTATTCAAGAGTCTTTAGCCAAAGCAATGTGCATGTGTGAATAAGATTCATTTATTCAACAAAAACAGATGTTCAAAGTATAAGATATAATATAATCAAGGCTTCATTAAATATATTTTAATCTAGCATTCGGATGACACAAATCCATACTCAAACTTGATGAGATAAAGTATGGTTAAAGAATGAATTGCATGGTAATTGGCTATGAAAGGGTATAAGTTAAAATCTCTAACTTTCTAACAATTTGGGTAGTTATAGGCATGATTAGATGCCTCTCATAATTTGCAAAAGAATGAATTTATTAATTGAAAATCAATAATGATTTGAAAGAGTTCAAATCATATAATCCTAATGCAACTGAGTTAACTTAGAACCCAATAGGTCACAGACACAAGGGAAAAGGGTATTATTGTAAAATGATAAGCTTTTAAATGGCATGAGATGTAATTTAAGGTTATAGAGGAAAATAAATAAATAAACACAATTTGGGCCCAGTTGGACCAAGACCCAATGCACATAAAAAAGCTCAATGATCTGATTTAATGAATTTGGTTCGATTAACTAGTTAGACTAGTTTTGTTAAACCAATTCAGTTAAATGGGATTAGGCCTAAACCATAGGGTTTTTAAATGACCTAATAGAGCTTTTAAAAGACCGTTAAAGATTTTAGCCTCCATAAGTGTTCTCGAATAGAATAAAGAAAAATATTATACTCTTTTCTTCTTCCTTTACTTTAGCAATTATATTCTACCAATCTCTAAATTTAATAGCAACTTATTTTAATCTCCTTAAAGGTGTTTTTAATTCCCTTTTATCATGTGGACTTTATTGGAGGTATTCCAACTATGGTGTTGTGGTTTACGACAACTTAGCAAGAAGAAATCTACACACATGAGGAAGAAATAAGTGAACGATAATATTCTAATGACTTTAGCTGCTAATTAATTGTATTTGATGCATTTGATCCATGGTTAAGGTCTTAAAAAATTTAAGATTTTCACTGTATTTATTATAACTATGTTTTTAAAACAAATAGTGGTGTCAGAGCCAAGTCACATTGAATATGTTTAATTCTATTATGTTCTATATATTTAGTTTTTAGGGACTCCATATATGCAAATTTTATGTGATCAATTTTCATTATTTTTTTCAAATTTAAGTCATAATTTATTATTTAATTAAATCAAAATCTAATTTAGTTCAATTTTGAAACAAACTGAATTGGTTTTGCATTATCAAAAATCGATTTTACTGTTTTTGGTATGGTATAGTCGATTTTAAAGATACATTTAATCTTGTTAGTTTTAATTGGTTTTTTGGTTCAAGTAATTATCAAAATCAATGATTTAAAATGTTGATTTTAATTTTGGATAGCTAGAAAATTATTTAGAAGTTGAAAGAAATCAAAGGAGATGAAAGAACCATAATCAGTTTTCTTATTCCTATGAAAACCTTATTAGGTCTTTTATTTTTTCATCAATTCATTTTGATTTTTTTACAACTATAGATTTTTTATTTCATGAATATAAAATTTTTATGAAATATATTTAAAATTTGAGAGTGATTGGAATTAATTTTAATTACATTTGATGCATATTTTTATTTAATAGTCATGTTCTTAATCGTATAAATTTCCAATCAAAAATTATTATATCTACTGAATTAGTAATGAGTTGGTATGACCAATGAGTTACTTTTGGTTGATAAATTGAGTCAATTTGATGTAAATGTCTACTAGAATTCATCCCAAAATATTTGGAATTAATTCATTAAAACATATCAAAAATTGGTTCGAAATTGTGAATAGTCAATTTTAGCTACGCATATAACATCAATATGAATTTTTGAATGTTAAAATGTCAATTGGATTGATGATTTTAATTATAGAACTAATGCAATTATGTTTGTTTATTGTGATTAAAGAATTTTAATTGCATGATTAATTCTTAATGAGATCAATAATTAAATTCTAAGTAATATGTAAAATTGGTTTACATAATTCAATGAGATTGGAATTTTTTGTTTTTGTGGAAAAAGTTTCCATGGATAAAAACCAATCAAATATGAATTTTAAGAATATTAATGAGATTAATAAAGATTTAATTCCATATTGGAAATTGATCAAATTTAAAATTTCATAAAAAGGTATGAAATTCAAGAGTTGAAATTTTGTGTAAAATCGGACTACATATAACATATTTTGCATTATAATTGCATGTAAGAGAGTATGTTTGGCATTATGATCTAGCAAATAGGATTATGACTAATGTGATTATTCATATGCATGATTTCATTTTGGTTAAATAGGTCTTGCATGTCCATGTCTTCCTACTATATTCCATTGTATTTCTCTTCACATTTTACTCCCCTCAAATGTAACTTGAGGTTTTTTTGATAAAAATTTATGTAATTAGATTACATAAGATTATATTAGAAAGGATATAAATAATAATGGAGTAAAAAGTTGGCACTAGAACAAAAGCCCAAAAATGAAGAATTTTACAAACATTGTAATAGAGTTTTTCCTTTTAATTTTAATAGGTTGTAATTCAAGTATCTATCTAGACTTTAGCCCAAATTAGTTTTTCTCAATGGCTTAAGAAAACCAATTTAGAAATGACCTTTGCTAGATTATGTAATTAGCAATTACCATATGTTTTTAATGTGATTAATATATCATATGTGTGCCAAAGCACACCAACCATGTATGATAAGACTTAAAATAAGAAATCCCTTAATCATATTTAAGACATACAAGCCTTCCATCACAATGGATTAAACTAGAGTTCTTTTTTAAAATTGGGTTGTTGAGCATACGCAAGCCTGTTCTACATTGAATATGCTTAAACTACTATGGTTAGGTCTATCTTAACTAGTACATTAGCTTGTCAAGCATACTCAAGGTTACTGGTATTAGAGATAAGATTGAGAAAATGCATATGAGATATGCTTCAAGAGTTTACAACCCAATGATTCAATAGTTGCATGAGGTGTGATTAGTTTATGGAAAGCTACAATGAAATTCAAAAATGGCTTGTTAAGCATACTCAAGGTCAAATTCGAAAAGTAGATGGATACTAACCCACTAAGGAAGTTTCCAATGGGCTTTTTGGGATCAACTAGTGAAGGGTATTAGCTCGTAATAAAATAATGGGAGTTAAATATGATTAATTAAAAACCTAATTAATGTATTTCATGAGCATAAGCATATTTTGATATATTTTTGTTCTTTACATCTAGGTTATTGCAATCATGACATTATCAAATGTAAATTTAAGAAGCTTACTCGAAAACAGCAAGCTTACCAAGTTTAATTTCTTGAATTTATATAGAAATTTGAGAATCGTTCTCAAAGCTAAAAAGATTGCCTACATATTGACATGGCAATCCCACCTCCTCCAATAGATGATGCTTCTACTGATGTTCAGCAAAAGTTTCTAAAGCATAATAAGGATAGTGATCTGGCTTCATGTATCATGTTGGCCTCTATATCCCTAGAGCTTTAAAAATAACATGAGTGTATAAATACTCATACCATCACCTTTTATTTATGGGAGTTATTTAATGAATACATCCACATAAAATGATATAAAGTTTTTAAATCTTTGTTCTGTTCTAGGACATTAGATAGAACTTTAGCCGTACATCATGGTTTAAAGATATTGGACTATATCAAGAGGCTTGAATATCTTGATTTCGTGATAGATCATGTATTAAGGATTAACTTAATTCTACAGTCTCTACCTAAATGTTATGGGTAATTTGTCCTTAACTGTCATATGAATAAGTTATCCACCATACTATTAAAGCTCATCAATCTTCTCAAAACTATTAAAATTTCTTTAAAGAAGGATAATGCAATAATGGTGGTTGATTCATCTACCTCCCAAAAGGAAAAGAAAGGCAAAAAAAAGAAGAAAACCACCAAAACCCAAGGTGAGGTTAAGAAGAAGGGCGAGTAACCTACTACTAAAAAAGGAGAATGGCCTAAAAGGGACTGCTTCCATTGCAGTAAGACTGAACATTAGAAGAGGAATTACAAGCCTTACTTAGAGTCTTTAAAGAATGAGAAGCTAGCAATGCTTTAACTTCAAGTATTTATGTTATTGAAATAAATACTACTTTTAACAACTATGCCTAGGTATTAGATACTGGTTGTGTTTCATACATATGTTATGATATACAAGGAGCAAAAAGTAGTAAAAAGCTGAAAAAAGGTGAAGTGGACCTAAATGTGGCAAATGGAGCAAAATTTGTTGTATAGCTATAGGGACATATCATTTAAATTTATCTTCTGAGTTGGTTTTGGATTTACAAAATCGTTATTTTGTTCCTTCCTTATTTAATAACATTATTTTTATTTCTTTGTTGGATAAGGATTTCATTTATCTATTGAGAATAATGGTTATTCTATTTGGATGAATAACTTTTTTTTTATTATTCTGGTATAATAAATAATGAAATTTATGTTTTTTATCATAAGAAACCAAATTATAACATAAATGCATAAAGACTTAAAATAGATAGTCTCAAGCCATCTTACTTATGGCATTATCAATTTGGTCATAGAAATGAACTCGCATGACTAAATTATACAAGTTTGGTGATTTAGGCTCATTTGATTATGAGTCATATGAAACATGTGAATCTTGTTTACTTGGCAAGATGACAAAGACACTTTTTGGTAAAGGTAATTGTGCAAGTAGTTTATTGCAAATAATACATTCACATGTATATGGTCCAATGACTACACATACTAGAGGTGGTTACTTATTCTTCGTTACCTTTATCGATGATTATTTTAGATTTGAGTATTTGTACTTAATAAAGCATAAATTTAAAACCTTTGAAAAGTTTAAAAAAGTTCATAAATGAAATAAAGAAATAACTTGGCAAAAGTACTAAAACACTTAAGTCAAATCAAGGTGTTGAATACTTAAGTTAAGAGTTTCAAAGCTATCTAAGAGATAATGGAATTGTATCATAATGGACTCCACCATATACATTACAAAATAAATGTGTATCTAAAAGTAGAAATTGAATCATGTTGGACATGATTTGATCCATGATGAGCCATGCAGAACTACCCAAGTCCTTTTGAGGTTATGTATTGCAAACTACTATTTATTTATTAAACGCAGTTTCATCCAAATCAGTTGATGTTACACAACATAAGATATGGTATAACAAGAAACCCGTGCTTGCTCATTTCAAAGTATGGGGTTGTCATGATTATGTGAAAAGGACAATATCAATTAAGCTTAAAACTAAGTCTGATAAATGCTTATTTGTAGGATATCCTAAAGAGTCATTCGGATATTACTTTATAATCCTTTGGAACAAGTCTCAAAGCATGTTATTTTCTTAGAGAAATAATTTCTTTTAAAGAAGATAGTCAAAGTAAAATTGAAGCAAAACCACCAATAGATCTTAATCCTATTACTTATACTGATGAAGTAATAGAAGATCTTAAGAGATCTACTCTCAAGAGATCTATAAGAGTACATACTGTTCCTGAGAAATATGGATTTCTCATAAGCAAACAAAAAGATGTACTCCTAATAAAAGATAATGAGCCTACAAGCTATGAAGAAGTTCTGAAGAGTTCAAAATATGAATTATCGCTTGAAGCCATGAAGTCTAAAATGGATTCCATGTATGACAACCAAGTATAAACTTTTGTTGATCTACCTGAAGGGATAAAACCTCTTGGGTGTAAATGGATCTTTAGTAAGAAGACTGATATGGAAGGTAATGTCATTACCTATAAGCCACACCTTATGGTGAAATGATATTGTCAAAGATAAAGAATTAACTTTGATAAGACCTTTTCTCCAGTGGCTATGCTCAAATTCATTAGGGTTTTACTTGTATTACCACACATTATGACTATGAGATTTGGCAAGTGGATGTGAAAATAGCTTTCCTCAATGGAAATTTGGTTAGAAAGTGTATATGACACAACCTGATGGTTTCATATCCAGTGAAAGCAACAAAGTATACAAGCTTGGAAAATCCATTTATGGATTGAAGCAAGCATCAAGGAG